>CM065676.1:11348047-11565547 GCA_033220385.1 Triplophysa yarkandensis | reverse complement strand
AATTTAAAGTGAAACTACTCCTTTTTCTATTAACTAGTACATATCCATAAAGTGAGGTTGGCTGACTGGTGTTTAAAGGTTCATATGAATGTACTCAACTATATTTCACATAGGCCATGAATGACATCTGGTGGTCATGATTAGTCTTCGTCATTTTCACACACTGATGAAAGTTGATGCAACTTTTTGCCCTTTGTTACTTTTGTTCTTTTTCTATTTGTAAATAATTTAAATTGCCATAATTTCTAGTTTAAAACCAATTTATATTAAATTAATAAACCTTTAAAATGCAGGCTTGAAATGTTTTTTATGTTGGGCTGGTAAACAGGATTTAATATTTGATGTTTAATAATGCGTACATAGTTTTTTTTCTGAATTTACCATTACAAATATGTTAACAACAATATATTTTTATTCTGTGAACAGCTTACAATATTTCTTTCACAATTCAAACAAAAATATTGTTGATTTTCAGATTTTCTAAAACCTTTTTTTAAAGACTTCTTTTACTACAATAATTGTATCCAGTAATATCTGTAAATGTGTTAAGATAAGATATATTTAAAAAATATAAAATATATATTTTTATGTCTCTTATAAGAAAGTTGTTGTTGTTATTGTTGTTGTTGTTGTTGTTGTGAGTCAGCTGTGTCCGAGGTAAACAGTTCTTTAATCTGCAAAACAATATTTTAGAATATATATTTGATTTATTTTATTCTTATGTTAGATCAAATCTGGGATGAGCCACATATAGAAGCCAAACAGCAGAACCAATCAGAGATGGCTTACAGAGAGACTGGACTATTGACCTTCTGCTCTCATTTTGTTCTGCCAGCTCTTGGTGAGAAGCAGTGAGACATCCCAACATCCAAGCAGTCATGAAAATCCAAGATCCTTCCTCTTTCTGATAACACGGATGATAAGAGACACAGGTTTGTGTATTTGATTTGTTTGGTCTTTAAGAGGAGGAGGAATAAGAGAGTTACATGTGTTGCTGGCTGACCCTTAGCGTCCTGTTGCCATGGTGACTTTAAAGGGAAAGTAGACAAAATTGCTTCAAGTGACCTTGTTTAAAAATACTTTTATTTGCAATTATTGATCTTGTCAATGTAAGTAGATTTTGATGTCTTGTGAGATGTTTGTGCTACAGATCCAAGTTATTGCAAAATTAATGTGTGTTATTATTTATATATAAACAATTGCTTACAAATGTAACATTGTATATAATGTATTTATGTACTTTAGGGTTAATTTTATATAGAAGTTTGTATTTTGTATATTTCTGCTTTTTGTGAATTAAATGTAACATATTGTTAAATATCTATTTTAGAAAATAGCATACACAAATTGAAGATTGTTTATTATAATAATTAAAGACAAAGTAAATAATGCTGCAATCTGAATACACATCTTTGTATAAAAAATCTCTAACATCATTTAAACAATTGCATTGTTTTCCACACTTTTGTTCCCATGTTTCATCAGTTGTTCCGGCAACCGAACCACTTTTCCCATCAATTCTGACAAGTAATAGAGATTATCTTTCTTTTTGGATTCTTCCTCGCCTCCTGACCTTCATTTTTATGTTTGTGTATCAGGTTTAGCTCTCCTGTGTTTCTAATATGTCACTTGATCTTAAGGTTTCATTGTGTCAGGATGTAAGTAAATCCAAGTTTGGCCACCCTGCTCAGAAGAGGTAAATTTGTTTCTTTTTGTCAGGGATTACGAGCCAGTCCCACGACAGACAGATCACAGTAGGGATGATGATAGCCGTCTGCTGGACAGCCAAATCTAAGTGGCGTGGACAGGACAGTTTTCCATCTTAAAAGGTAACCTCAGTTTGCAAGTTGGATTTGTAATGCTACCACAAATTTACCATGGGATATAAAATGAATAACCGTAATAGCTGATAGATTTAATATACCAAAATGATGGTTACTACACATTTACTATAGTTGAACCATGGGTAGTCTTCTTTTTTCATCTTTACAATGTATTGGTTAACATTTGTAAATGCATTTACAGTGACAAACTAACCATAAGCAATATAATTTTTCATCCTAAGTTAATTCTTAATGTTCATAGTCAATATAGTAATTTATGTTGGATAATGGTGAATTGAATTTTAGGTTTGAAGATAAAAATGGAATAGTTAATGCTGTAAGTAACATGAACTTAGATTCTTTAATGCTGTTGAACCATTGTTCATTGTTAGTTCATGTTAACAAATGAAACCTCATAAAATGTTACCATGTCAATTCTGTGATGTGACTGTGAGCACGCTCCATGTCAATCACCCTATCAAGGTAGATATTAGAATGTAATGTTGACTGGTAGGGTACTCATCGGTGGAGGGTAATGAGGACAGAAACCTGATGCCAAGCCTTAGGGTTTTGCCCTTTACCAGTGGAACCACGGGCATGGCCTATTGAGTTTCACCTAGAGCATGTGACATGACACAATATTTGAGCTTTCTGCTCACGAGCCCTTGAACGAAGGCGTAGTACTAAATCTAGAAGCCTCTTAAATCGCTGTGTCTTCATCAAATATTTACGTTTTAGAATGGAGACACAAATAGAGAACCCAGCGAGGTGCCTAGCAAGTGAAGCGTACAGGTGTGAGCCTGAGGCAGGGGCAGAGGGTGAGGGATGGGGAAGTGACTCTAATGCACAGCCATCCAAAACATCAATCCCACTATCAGCGGTTAACAAGAAGAAAAAACGAAGAAAGAAGTAAGCCTTTTTTGGAATGCTTTTGATCCATGTGTAGTCTTAAAGGGAGAGTTCAGTCCAAAATAAAAGTCTGCCGACACCTGTATGACATTCTTTCTTCTAAAGAACCCAAATAGGATATTTTATGGAACATTGTAACCCAACAACAATGGGCTGTCTATTGATGTAAATTTCTCAAAATATCTTCTCTTGTGTTTCACAGAATCATACGCATTTTTTATATGCCATGAGGGTGAATAAATAATGAGGTACATTTTATTTTTGGGTGAACTATCCGTTTAACAGGATTCTGGGATAATTTACTCAAAAATTTAAAATCTTCCATCATTTATTCAGCTTTGATTTGATCCAAATCATAGATAATTTTTTGTTCTGATGAACACAGGAAACGATATTTTGAAGAATGCCTATATGCAAACAGTTTGTGGTCCCTATTGACTAGCATAGTAGGGAAAAATGTATGAATTTGTGTGTATTGTTGAACACAAAATTAGATATTTTGAAGAATGTAGGACAGCAAAAGATTCTGGGGTACTATGCTAGTTAATGTGGTCCTAGAATTGTTTGGTTACAAGCATTCGTTCAATATTTTTTTCTGTGTTCAACCACAGATTTGGAACAAATAAACAGAGTGAGTAATTCATGACCATCTCTTTCTTTTGGTTGAACTGTCCCTTGAAGATGTTTAAGTTAACGTTTAGATTTTGGAACAACGCACAGGTCTGTCTCTTGGTTCTCTTTTTTCTTTCAGATGACTATGGATAAATTTGACCAACTGCAAATACGAGAGTGGTGAGCGATTGCTCTTCCCTTTATTCACTTATGAGTACTTATAATAAAGATATTGAAAAAACAATTGACACAACATCTTTTTTTAGTGCGTCGTGCTGCCCACAAATACGGGCTGCGAGAAGCTGTGGAGGGTGAAGACTGGACCTTGTTTTGGACAGACTGCTCTGTCTCACTTGATAGAGTCATGGATATGAAGCGTTACCAGGTTTTACTGTCAATCATCATCAGTGTCCTAGTTTTTGTTTTTGCCTCTTTTTTAAAAAAGCTAACAGGTGCTTGTATTGCTCTTATGCAGAAAATCAATCACTTTCCTGGCATGAATGAAATCTGCAGGAAAGACTTGCTTGCACGAAACATGAACCGTATGCTGAAACTCTTCCCAAAGGAATACAACATTTTTCCCCGCACATGGTGCCTTCCTGCAGAGTTAGTATCTTTTTGACATTGCAAGCAATGACTTTATATTGGGTGTTGAAAATTTCAAAACTTTGTGTTTCAGCTATAGTGATTTTCTAGCATACACAAGAGCCAAAAAGCACAAAACCTACATTTGCAAACCAGACTCAGGTTGTCAAGGTCGTGGTATCTATCTTACCAAGTCCAGCAAGGACATACGTCCAGGAGAACATATGATCTGTCAGGTGTATGTATCTAAGGTAACACAATTACATCCCAATTACTCCTAAAATTAAATTTACTTTCGTTCTGATGCATACGTATGTCCTTCCAAACCTGTTTATTCTTTTATCTGTTGAACAAAAAACTTTGGACTGCATTGACTTCCATTATGGACCACTGAGACATTTCTCAAAATCTTCTTCTGTCATACAGGTATAAAAATGACATGGTTGTGAATATAATAAATGCAGTTTATTTTCCTGTTAATGGACATGTTGAATCGATTCTTGTCTTTTTCTCTTTAGCCGTTCATCATTGATGGCTTCAAGTTCGACCTGCGTATTTATGTCCTAGTGACCAGCTGTGACCCTTTCCGTGTCTTTGTGTACAATGAGGGACTGGTCAGATTCTGTACAACCCAATACACTGAACCCAATGGCAGCAATTTGGTAAAAAAGGCTGAAACCTACAAATGTTCAAGTTATTAAAAAAGAAATGTGGCAAAATTCATACCCTCCTGTCATTTCAAACCTGTATGACTTTCTCCCTTTTGCAGAGCACAAAAGAAGATATTTTGAACAATGTTGGTAACAACAGCTATCTGTTCACATCTATTGCATTAAAGTATACTCGACGTTCATTTTTATAAATATACTTGAGGAATGATCAATTATATGTAAAAGTATACTTTTTGTGTAAGTACACTAATATCAATTTACAGTAGTGTACTTGTTAGTGTAGTTATAGCAGTTGGGACTACATTTGCCCACTTCCCAGTTAATAAAAGTATACTTTCCTAATTTAAGTTTAAATAAGGATACTAAATAGCACACTTCTAAAAAAATCTTTTTCACAAGGGTACCAGTATGGTTTGGTTACCAACATTCTCCCAAATATCTTCTTTTGTTTAAGCAAAAGGAAATGATGACAGGAATATCATTTTTGGGTGAACTATCACTTTAATAAAAATGAAGAAAAAAAATGTCCTGTATTTATTGTAAGAAAAAACTCAGAATTGATGTTCATCAAAAAATGTTGCCCTCTTTTTGCATATTTTAGGAGGATGTTTGCATGCATTTAACTAACTACGCCATTAACAAACACAGTGAAAACTTTGTACGAGATGAAGATACAGGCAGTAAACGGTAATATGTGTTTCCGCAAAGAAGTTTTCATATTTTTTAAAATTTAATAAAATAAAACTTATTCATTTTTTCAGGAAACTCTCCACCTTTCGGAAGTATTTGGAAGCCATGAATTACAATATAGAGAAGATGTGGACAGACATTGAGGATGTCATCATAAAGACACTAATATCGGCTCATCCCATTCTCAAACACAATTACCACACATGCTTTCCCAACCATGCATCCGGAAGTGCCTGCTTTGAAATTCTGGGATTTGATGTGCTACTGGACCATCGACTCAAACCTTGGCTTCTTGAGGTTCAAACCTTGATACATTTTTAAACTATATCTACACCTTCATACCTTATATTCACAAAATAGCTATAAAGCGCAGATCTTTTGTGTTCAGGTCAACCATTCCCCAAGTTTCACCACAGACTCCCGTCTGGACCGGGAGGTGAAGGACGGATTGCTTTATGACACTTTGGTCCTGATTAACTTGGGTGCATGTGACCGTAGGAAGATCACAGAGGAGGAGAGGCGCCGGGTGAAAGAAAGACTCCAGCAGAACCGTTCCAGAGAAGCCAGGAGCGAGGAGCTCAGGCAGTTTCAGGCCGCTAGTATGGAGCAGATGCAGAGATACGAGGCTAAACACATGGGTGGATTCCGACGGATCTTCCCTCGAGAGGGTGGGGAGAAATATAACAAGTATTTCGAACACAGCGGCTCTCTCTTCCAGGAGACTGCAGCATCCAAAGCCAGGGAGGAGTGTGCCAGGTGTGTATACAATAAACAGCCTCACCTTCTTCTCATTTCACACCTGTCTGGCTTTCTTTCTTTTGCAGAACACAAAAGAAGATACTTTAAAGAATGTTGTTATCCGAACCCATTGAGATCTTTAACATCATTCTTCAAAATATCTTCTTTTGTGTTATGCAGGAAGGGAAAATTTATTACATACTTTTTTTTAAATTTGTAAATTGAAGTGACATGAAGTGACGTGACGTTTGTTCAAGTATGGTGTCCCATACTTGGAATTTCTGCTCTGCATTTAACCTATACCAGTGTACACACACACTAAGTGAACACACACTGTGAACACACTCCCGGAGCAACTCCCGGGGGGCAGCGTGGAATGTTGCCTTGCTCAAGGGACTCACCTCAGTCTTGGTATCCCGAGCATCGAACCAGCAACCTTCTGATCACAAGTCCAACTCTCGAACCACCAGGCCAAGACTGACCCCCCCAATAAACCCCCCCATAAATTAATTTTTATGTTGGTTCTTTCTTGTAGTAATTATTTTATAGTGATTCTTGTAAGTATATCTTTGCACCACAAATGCAACTTTTTTTCAATGTGTATATTTTTGCAAAGCCTCCATTTATACCCTTAACAAAAAAAGGGATGTAAAATTCACATAGCATGTAAAAAAATAATATATATCTTTAATGGTATGTCTGTAGGCAGCAGCTGCAAGAACTTCGTCTGAAACAGGAGCAGAAGGAATGGGAAAAGAAAGGCTCACGGAAGCGAGAACTTCAAGGTGAAACTGCTGGAGAACGGGTAAAACCTAGACGGATAAATGTTCAGCCCACACGCCTGAACCCGACTTCTGTAAGTGCCGGACTATAACACAATGAAACAATGCAGTTGGATACTAAAAGTTGCTTTGGATGACCAAACATGCAGTTCTCATGATCTACCGCTAGATTTCATCTGTATTAAATTACCTGTGGGATTCTTTTCTCCAGCTGCCAGCGATGCCGGAGCATCTCATCCTGGAAGAAGAGACAACTGTTGCTCTTGACCTATTAGAAAAAGAGGAGGCAGAGAGAGTCAGTGAGCTTCACCAACGAGAGACCCTGCTGATGAACATGGGGGTGGTCAACCAGGTCCGCCAGCTACTTCAATGTGCCAATCACCCTTCTGAACCTATCAATCATTCACATGAACAAGCCAGATTTACAACACATTGTAGACACAATCACAAGGTCTGTGAAACAATCTTGCTCTTCATATTTTCTGTGTGATGCAACAATTTTTGATTCAGCACATGTAACGCGTATACTGTATTTCTCAAGCTTGACTCCTTGGCAGAGCTTTCCCTGAGACAGAAGAACCTCTGCACCATGATGCAACACCAAGGGTCTACAAAAGTCAGACCTCCCCAGCAATATGGAGAATCCCAACTCATTCAGAACCGTAAACCCTGGCCCTCCCTGGAACACAGACTGCTCCAGCCAGTCGATACTGAAGTGGGTTCTTTAAAACATGGGACAGTGGAGATGTCAACATCGAACGAAAAACAGAAGTCTGTCTGTCTAACAAAGCCTGCCAGTGCCCAACGAATACCTTGGACAAGTGAATAACTTTTGAATGTGTGTTCTCTTTCTTATATTTATGTCATATTATTATACAATAATTTTTTTCTTCTTCCAATCAGTGAATGGTTCTTTCGCATGGCGTCAAGGCAGTTTGAGTTCCTCGTTGGCTGAGTCGAAAGCGAGAGAGGCAGTGTTTGGAGTTCCTCCGCTCATTCCAGGCCGACTACAGGGTACCGCGATGTCACGTGACTCCAAAGCTCTTTTCATTATTTCCACCCCTGCTCCTATCGTTCCGAGGCCGCATCTCTCCCACACCCTCCGCAAAGCCACTTGCAAAGTCTCACCGCATAAACACAACCACTGATGGAAGATTGAAGTGAAATCTGTATCCACTACATGTATTTCATGCTCAGTGAAAACTAAAGCCATTAAATATGTATTTTTCTTATTATTTAATTAATAACAAGGTATTAAAATCTAATGGACTCATTCCTGCTGTATACATGTATCGCCCATAGTTTATGCTAGTCTAAAAAAGGCCAAAAGGTTATTGTTTATTAATTCAGGTGAGAATTTTTTTTGTATTACGTTATCTTGCTTTATATATCCTTTTGTAAGATAATGTTTCTGTTTCGATTTTTCACTAACCCAATGTGAAAATAAAAGGGTGTTTTATTTTTTAATAAAGGGTGTACTTATTCTGTACTTAAATGTATATATACATTTCATGAAAATATATTTAAAAGACAAAAGCAAAAATAAAAAAACACTGGAAATTAAGCAATTATTGTTTATTAAACAGTTAGTGCTGTTGGCAACATTTGGGCCCCAAAGATTGAATAATTCACAGGTAAAAAAAATCTACAATGAATCTACTTAAAATACATTTCAGATAATTCATGGTATCTAAAATAAAGAGAAGTCCTAAAGAAACTGTTCTAGAGACATTTATCTTCATTTAAAAGACCGAAAAAATACGTAAAGACCAAAAGGAATAGTACAAAAAGCACAGATTAAATAAGTTATTTTATTACGGATAAATTTTTCCGATTTTGTGTTTTTAATCACAGAGAAAGATTGGCGGTGACGTCGCTCTTGAGTTTTCCGCTGCTGAGACTGTGTATCATTTGGATCATTTGTGTGTGTTTGCTTAACTCTTCTTCCAATTTCTCCAGCTTGGCCTCTACCTGAGACTTCTGCAGCTCTAGAGAGGAGGCCTATGGTGATAGTCATAACAGTATGAAAAACGAAGAATCTTTTTTGGGCATTTTTATACCCCTTATTATATATATATATATATTAGTTGTTAGTTTACGAATAAATTTGACAACAATTAATTTTACCTTGATGCTGGTGTCTTTCCTGGCTTGCTCGGTCTTGTTGAGCTCTTTCCTAAGGACAGTGACATTCTCCTCCAGCTCATGGATCTGTTCTTTCTGACTCCCAAGCTCATTTTGAAGACCTGGTAAAGCACATTAAAACAAGCCACATTTAAAGCAGAAAAAAACTATATGAAATAACAAATTACACTTATATACATTTTTATTCTTGTATTTTAAAACTATGATTATTTGGACTAGCAATGTCTATACACAAAATCATTCCGCTACTTCTAAAACCGTTTTCTCACCTGTTAGATTTCTCTCTTTCTCAAGAATGTCCGACTTTAGACCCTTTATCTGCTTTTCCTTTTCTGCCACTTCTGCAAGAGTTCTGTGAGAACATGAAAAACCTGATGTTGACAAGTTTGGCAAAAACTAAACCACTCTTTTATGATATTATTGAGGAAAAAGAAACAAATGTATTCACTGACCTTTCCTGTTGTATCCTGAGAACCTCACTGTTTTTTTTTAGACTGTCGGCCTGCTGGGTGAGAGAGACATGGGCAGCCTGCAGTTCCTTCAGCATCGCTACACTTTTGTCATACCTGATGTTTAATTATTCACAAAACACAGTTTCTGTGTGATTTTACTAATCCTCTGTAATGCACTTCAAGTTGCTTTTATATTAAAGCTTTGTCCAAATCCAACTAATGTAAATATGTGATATACTGACCTACTGAGCAGCTGGTTGTATGTTCCCTTCAGCTCTTGATATTGATCGGCGACTGTCTGTAGACGGCCATTGTGTTCCAGGAGCTGCTGGCTGTCAGACTTCAGTCTTTCCACTTCAAGCAGCTGCTCATTTAACTCCGACTGCAAATCCTCTTTCCTCCTCTCAGTGTCTTTGAGTAGAGATGCCAGCTTACGGGCCTAGACCAGAAAATGAGGTTCAAGCAATTTAAAAAAAATGCAAGGGGTATATAAATGAGACTAATTAAAAGAAATTGGTAATTAAATGTATTCTCTACATATATAAATAAAGGAGAAGATAAAATGTTACTGTTACTAAATGCTCGCAGCAGAAGTTTAATATATCTTTTCAAGTGGTAGTGCGGGCGTAAGCCAGTCAGATCGCTTATACAAATAACCTAAAGCAGGCACTAACTGACTGTGTACACGCAGGACCAGAAAACAAATTGATAGGCTTTTGGCCACGCATCAGACCCATACTCCGTCCTAGACTTTCTGTGTCTGTGTGTGTGTGTGTAGGTATTTGTGTATATGGGTAACCTCAGCTTCTGCTTGAGCTCTCTGGCAGCGGTATTGAGCAATGAGTCGATCAGCTTGTGAGAGAGCAAGTGCTTTGGCTTCCAAAAGGTCCTGCAAACGGCTCTCTTTACTCTAGACAGACAAACACAGAAAAATCACACCTCAAACTGTGAAAAAAACGTAACAGGAAGTTCGTAAATTTTTCAGCCACTCACCGCTAGTGCAGAAAGCTTCTGCTCATAAACATCAATAATCTCTGACATGTGCACATCCTTGACCTTGTCCTGTAACTACAAACCTACAATGAGTAACACAATACATGCTTCCAAACATCTACTTTTATGTCAGAAAAGCTGAGCCATGTGAGTTTAAAGGCTCAACTCTCGGATCACTAATGCACGGTTCACATTTAAAAAGCAAATAAATCTCAATGCAATTTGATTTGCATTATAGATGAATCTGCTAATATGCCAAAATAAATGCAGTCACCTCTGCTCCGTTCTTGAGTTTCTCAATGAGGCTGTCTATACTGTAGGCAGAACCAGAGTATTCAGCATGGGCTGCATGAAAACTCTTTGTGACGTCATCACCGCCAGGGCCACGGACTGACAAATCAGCTTCCCTCTGACGATATGCATTATTAGCAGCAATGCTGTCTCCCAAACTGAAGATAAGAACAGCATAGAAGAAATTCATTACCAAATTGTTGTCATTTTTTAAGTTTGAAACATTTTCTTTAAACAATAACCTATTCTTCAACCAATAACACCCCAAATGTATAACAAAATAACATTTTAGTTTTTTGTTTGCTCTTGCAAGATTTCTTCTTTTGATAAATGACTACTTATAAGCTCAGTTAATATGTGTGTGGTAAACCTGTATGACTTTCTGCAGAACATAAAAGAAGATATTTTGGATAACGTTGGTGGCTAACAACACAGTCAACTTTCACTGAATAGTCTTGTGTTGATGAACAAAATGAAGAAGAATAAATAACCGAATTGTGTTGTTTTGGTGAACTATTCCCTTTTAAAAAAAATGTATAATACTAAGTTTTGAACAATACTGGTAATCAAACAGTGCTGGCACATCATCCACTGGACACAAAACTATGTCAATAGGTGCCCACTACCAAAATATATTTTGCATTGTGTGGAAGTATGAAAGTCACACAAGTTCAAATGACCTGAGGGTGAGTATATGATGATATATTTTCTCAATTTGGGGTAAAACTAAAAACTTTTTTAATCAATAATACAAGTAATGCTTGTGTCACAATAAACACTTATAAACCCAAAAATAATTCTCAAAGCTATATATAGTAAATTTTCCTTCAGTTAGAAGCTGCATGTAATAAAAGGTTTCACTTTATTAGCGAGTGCTAGAATTATTAGGCTGAACGTTTTAACACCAAAGGTTAAACATTCACACTATGGTGATGTGACTCACATGACAGAGGGGAAATCAGGTAGAGGCGCTGCTTCAAAGAGTATGCGTAATGCCACCTGCACATGCTCTCTGTAGTTAGAGGTCATGGCCAAAGACAGAGGTGTCACCATGCGCTGATCCTGCACCAGTGAGACGACAAAAGAAGGAAGTTATCTTAACCAAATGAAACAAATGACTCATTCTTAGTTCTGCTTCACAGAAGCTTTTATTAAAATAACTGCTGTTATTTTTGGTTTCTGCATTAACAGATAGGTTTGACTTTAAACACTTAAACTGTACTATTACCCTTTTATGAAGAGGTCAGTACAGTATTTCTCTAAATGTGATATCTGAATTCTGAACAATACTTGTGCAAACACCATCGTGGCGATTATTTGGGATGTGCACCTGTAGGATCCTGTAGAAGGACGTCTCCATGTCTGGCATCTGCTGTCGGAGGTGGCTCATCAGTTCTAGAGTCTTCAACACAATTTCAGAACACATCTGACTGTAGACACATATATACAAAACAAGTAACATGTCAGGAAAATTATAAGATTTCAAGTTTTTTGGTATGACAACTAAACACCATTTTTATTTCGTCACCTGAGATGGTAGTTAGATGTGGATCCGGAAAGATCCTGAGTGCAGGAAAGCAGAAGTTCCACCTGTGAAACACATTCCTCTGGACTCAATCGCTGGGACACCAGCAGCCTTAATGAATCATCTCTACATAACAGTGAAAGGGTCAAGGACATCTAAAATATATCATATGGCAAAATCAAGATTTTCAGGTCCATGTCCCTACACTATTACCACTAACAAATTATATATTTTTGGCTTAAGTAGATTAGGATATCTAGCAGAAGGTCGACGACACGTCCTGCTCGCAGACAGTGCTTCCTCAGCAGCTGTTTGGACCCTTGCGACGAGTCTGGAGACTGCATCAAAACCAACACCTCCTGAAGAAGCAGATCTGTGAATGATCGAGCCGAGCTTGACAGAGAGGAATCGATCACCTCCTGGTAGAACAGAAGGCCGATTTATGAATTCAGATGATGGCAAATTATGTTGTTGTTGGTCTGGTGAAAAAACACATTATAGATACCGCTGCATACTTCAAAAAGCTCAGCAAGCAGAGACAAAGCCTGCATGTAGCATTGTTCCGGGCCATCCAGCGCTGACGTGGCCCAATGGACGAGTGCTACGCTTGGCTCAGACCCTTTTGTCTGGACACCCTTTCTAGCATGGGGTTGAAGTCGCGGGGCAGGAGGTCGGAGCACAGACTCTGAGACCAGCTTGCGCAGGACAGGGACTGAGCACAAAGACACAAGCAACTCCATAACCTGCATAGGCAGAAAATCATCATATTTTAACTTCTTGTTATTTTGTAGTGTTCATAACATCTTTGAAGAGCTCTTTTCCGAACCGAGATAAATCTATTTTAATAGTTTTTTGAAAATAACTTTTTTTGCTGGACCCACACATTTTGTTAATATTCAATTTATTCTGTTAAAACTGTATGTTGGCTCAGTCTGAACATGTCAAAAAATGATGATAAAATAAGACAACAATATTGCAGAATATAGATTCAATGTTTATTTTTTCCCCCAAAACATTACAAACCTTTCTAATTTGGTTTAAATTGTTGGTCTATATCTAACAAAATTATAAAAAAATAACATGAAATATATGATCAGGGACTCTTACTATAAATGTATATAAATCAAATAAATGCAAATGTCCAGCCGCCATGTTTTACCCCCAGGTGTAAGTCTCACTGGCTCATTCAGGCCATTAAAAGCGTTATTAGAGTTAAAAAATCTAAATTTGACATATCTCATTAAGGCTAAAAACAGGTTTAGGGTTTCTAGCATTTTGGAAAAAATCTGCATCTTGCAGTACATTTTGCAATTCATGTTTTTTAAATATATGTCACTTTGGAAAGGAGCTCTCCTTTTTTCTTCAAAGGCTTTACTAGATGGTTTCGTATCTACCTTGGAAGCTGTATCAGGGTCTTTGCTATGCAGCAGTCCAAGAACCTCAGACAAGCAAACAGAGAGATGTTTATATCTAGGAACAGAAAGGAAACTTGTCGTTAGAAACCACCAGTATTTACACATGCCCACAGATTCCCGTACAAACATACTTGGTTAGGTAATCTGCAATTTTGGGGTTCTTCAGAAGATCCACCAGTAAATCCACTGCATAATTTCGAGTTAGAGTTCCATCGCCGTTGACAGTGATATTAAAGATAAGCTGAAAGGTCTGGTGGATGTTCTTTGCATTAAAAAGCTGCAGAGGAAACCACATAGTAATGCAACCTCAATACCACTAGTGGAACACAAGTACAAGTTTCCAGCCACAACAATAAACAACGAAAGAAACAAAAGCCCAAGACAACCTTGATTAGAATTTTGTTTCATATAATTTAAACAAGGGCACAACACTCATTGGATACCTTTTGTCCAACTTCTTCATTTAGAGTCAAACTGGATAATATCGACAGCGCAAACACCACCACAGTGAGACAGTTATGACTGAGGAAATTAATTAAAGCTCTGTAAAAAGCCTTCACATTAATCTGCAAAATAAGATGAAAATTATTAAGGTGGTTAGTCATTTTTTATTACTGCTTTATGTAAATCACTACTTTAAACAGAAGACTTACGTATCTGTTTCTTGTTCAGTACCTGAGATTTGATGTGTGACTGCACAGAGATGTCATGTCGACAGAGGTTTGCCATCAAACCAAGGCAAGCCTTTACAATGTCATCATTATGTGACTGGCTAACAACAAAAAGAGATTTTCGTTTTAGAACTTTACAACTCCAAAAATCCCACAAAATTATAAAACAAATTAAGCAAATTTTTGTCTTTATACAGTGGCTTGCTAAAGTATTCAGCCCCTTGGACTTTTCCACATTTTGTCACATTACAAACACAAACATTTATCAATATTATTAGAATTCCACATGAAAGACCAATAAAAAAGTGTTGTACACGTTAGAAGTGGAACGAAAATTATACATGATTCCAAAAATATTTTTGAAATGAAGAACTGAAAAGTGGGGTGTGCCTAATTATTCAGCCCACTGAGTCAATAATTTTGTAGAACCACCTTTTGCTGCAATTACAGCTGCCAGTCTTTTAGGGTACGTCTATACCAGCTTTGCACATCTAGAGAGTGAAATTCATGCCCAGTCTTCTTTGCAAAACAGCTCCAGCTCAGTCAGATTAGATGAACAGCATTTGTGAACATCAGTTTCAGATCTTGCCACAGATCCTCGATTGGATTTAGATCTGGACATTGACTGGACCATTCTTATACATGGATATGTTTTGTTTTAAACCATTCCATTGTTGCCCTGGCTTTATGTTTAGGGTCGTTGTCCTGTTGGAAGGTGAACCTCCGCCCCAGTGTCAAGTCTTTTGCAGACTCCAAGAGGTTTTCTTCCAAGATTGCCCTGTATTTGGCTCCATCCATCTTTCCATCGACTCTGACCAGCTTTCCTGTCCCTGCTGAAGAGAAGCACACCCTGATCATGATGCTGCCACCACCACATTTGACAGCACGGATGGTGCGTTCTGAGTGATGTGTAGTGTTAGTTTTCCACCACACATAGCCATTTTGGTCTCATCTGACCAGAGCACCTTCTTCCACATGTTTGATATGTCCCCCACATGGCTTGAGGCAAACTGGACTTCTTATAGTTTTCTTTTAACAATGGCTTTCTTCTTGCCACTTTGTGCAATTCACGACTAACAGTTGTCCTATGAAGAGATTTAGCTGTAGATCTCTGCACCTCGTCCAGTGTCACCATGGGTCTCTTGCCTGCATTTCTGACCAGCGCTCTCCTTGTTCGACCTGTGAGCTTAGGTGGACTGCCTTGTCTTTGCAAGTTTACAGTTGTTACATAATCCTTACATTTCTGAATGATCACTTGAACAATGCTCCGTGGGATCTTTTTGTAGCCTAAGCCTGCTTTAAATTTCTCAATAACTTTATCCCTGACCTGTCTGGTGTGTTCTTTGGACTTCATGATGTTGTTGCTCCCAAAATTCTCTTAGACAAACTCTGAGGCCATCACAGGGCAGCTGTATTTGTACTGACATTAGATTACACACTGGTGCACTCTATTTAGTCATTAGCATTATCAGGCAATGTCTTTGGGCAACTGACTGCACTCTGACCAAAGGGGCTGAATAATTAAGCAAACCCCACTTTTCAGTTCTTTATTTGTAAAAAAAAGTTTGGAGTCATGTATAATTGTCATTGCACTTCTAATGTGTACAACACTTTGTATTGGTCTTTCACATGGAATACCAATAAAATTGATTCATGTTTGTGGCAGTAATGTTGAAAAGTTCAAGGGGGCCGAATACTTTTAGCAACCCACTGTATGAACAGCTAGAGCATATAACCTACAAGACATGCATAAAAAAGACATGCAAGAGCTGTGCAGATTTTGTAGCACACATCTCACTTGTAAGCCGCACTTCTCTTTTCTAAACTACGTTTTGGTTTGCTGTTGTGGTTTTCCATTGCACCATCCCTCTGCTAATGGTGTTATAGTTTTCTTTTAATGAGGTTTTAAAATGTGTTTTAAACAACCTGATAACTACATTTTTTCTCTCCGTTATTACCATGTACACATCAAATCCATACATATTGTATATAGCTTTAATGTACAACAACCATTCTTTTAGCATAAAGTAAAAGACTTAAGATGCGAGTTTACGAACCCCTACGTTAAACAATGCAGGGAACAGAAAAGTGAATGCTGTGGGTCTTAAGTGAATGTTGTGGGTCTTACACATGTTCCATTAAGAAGTTAATGAGCTCATGGATATGAGAGGCGCAGTGGAGAGCTCTCACACTGTAGGTGAGTCGCTGAAGCACGTTAAGACACTGAGGAGACAGACAAACCTGTTACTCAAATCATCACTTTTCAATATAGGTCACATGCAAATGCAAAATGCACAACATTTTTTAATTCAACAATATACAAGATGCATAAAGTAATTGATTATTTATCTATTTATACTTTAAAATATAAAACATTAAAATTTTATTAAGTATCAAGACCCTTGACCTTTCTTAAACCTGTATGAATTTTCTTCTTCCGCAAAAGAGAAATAAACATATTTGACCCTGCCCGTAAAAAATTGGCTAAATGCAGAAAACTTACTCTGGGGAAAATGAGAACTAAATATGATTAAACCTTTTAATTTCCTGTATTTTTCAACCTTCTTCTGTCAATATTAAAAATATCAATGTTATATACTAACAGAATGTTCCTAACGTTTTTTCGAATGATTTTATGTATATTAAGTAAATAATAGAAAAATTACTCTAGCTAGGTACACAGGCACGCTCACATATTTTAAAAAATGTTGTTAACTGAAAACCATCAATTTCTATTCTATCGGGAGAAAACAGCGCCTATGGGGACCAAAAATTTTCTGATAAAAAACACTTTTTACAGGAGACAGTCATTTGTTTAAAATAAAAGGTTTTTTTTTTTTTTTTTTTAGCAAACTACCCCTCTAAAATGCATGTGTTGAGAAAAATATTAAATGTTTGGTCTTGTCAACTTCATGTCGTTTGTAAATATTCATCCTGTCATTCAGACCTGCAAAACATTTCAAAAAAAGTTGGGACAGTAAAGCATTTACCACTTTGTAATGTTGCTATTCCTTTTTAACACTTAAAAGACGTTTAGGGACTGAAGACTACAAGTGCTGAAGTGTTTAAGGAGTAATTTTTTTCCCCATTCTACCTGCAAATAAGTCTTAAGGTGGGCAACATTACCGGGTCTTCATTGTCGGATTTTGCGCTTTAAAATGCGCCTCACAGTCTCAATTGGAGAAAGGTCGGGGCTGCAGGCAGGCCAATCAAGTACCCGTACCCTCTTCCTCCATGGCGGTACTTTGTAATGTGTCCAGACTGTGGTTTTGCATTGTCTTGTTTAAATATCCTCTTCTTGAAGGCAGTATATTATGCTCCAAAATCTGTACTTTACAGCATTAATGGTGCCGTCACAGATGTGTAAGTTACCTTTGCCAAGGGCATTGACACAACCCCATACCATGACAGACCCTGGCTTTTGGACTTGTTGCTGGTAACAGTCTGGATGATCCTTTTCTTCTTTGGTCCAGAGCACACGGCGTCCATTCCTCCCAAAAAAATACCTGTCTGACCACAGTTCACGTTTCCACTGTGTGATGGTCCATCCCAGATGCCTCCGAGCCCAGAGAAGTTGATGGCGCTTCTGGACACTGTTAACATAGCGCTTCCTTTTGGCACAGTACAGTTTTAACTTTTGTGGATGTAACTACGTATTGTACTACTTGCCAAAGTAGCCCTGAGCCCATGTAGTGATATCGCTTATAGATGAATGACGTTTCTTGATGCAGTGCCGCCTGAGGGATCGGAGATCACGGTTGTTCAGCTTAGGCTTGCGCCCTTGTCTTTTACGCACTGAAATTCCTGCATATTCCTTGAACCTTTTAATTATGCTATGTACTGTTGAATGTGCAATATCCAAATCTCTTCCTATCTTTCTTTGAGGAACATTGTTTTTAAACATTTCAACAATTTTATAACGTATTTGTTGGCAAACTGGCGATCCTCAGCCCGTCTTTGCTCCTTAAGGATTAGACCTTTTTTTGGATTCTCCTTTTGTACCAAATCCTAATTACAAACACCTGTTGACATCATCTGTTTCAAATCGCATCATTTAACCATTTTACCTCATTACTAGCCCTAAATTGCTCCTGTCCCATCTTTATTTAAATGTGTTGCAGGTCTGAATGACAGGAAAGGAAGCATATTTACAAATGACATGAAGTTGACCAGACAAAACATGAAATATTTTGTGTTCATATTTTCTGCAATGAAATACAAGTCAACGTATATTTAAAAATCACTATTTTCTTTTTTTATTTGCGTTTTCCATACTGTCCCAGCCTTTTCTGATTTGGGGTTGTTATTTAATTTATGAAGTGACATTAAACTTCCAGATTACACCTAGACACTTGTCCATATTTAGACCCACCAAAATATTTTAAATGAAAATACACATTTGGGTATAGTCATTGCATTTACCACCCAAGTGACTTTCCTCGACCAGCCTAATGTCACAGATTCAAAACTTTAAAGTAGTTCGAATACATGGGTCAGTCGTGGTCTGGTGGTTAGAGTTGGACTTGTAAGCAGAAGTTTGCGGGTTCGAATCTCAGTGTCAGAAGACAATGACTGAAGTTTCCATGAGCAAGTCATCTTACCCCTGTTTGGTTTGCAGTAATAGTTGGCCCCTGTATAATACTTGTAAGACACTTTGGATAAAATGATATGCTAAATGAATAGATGTAAAGACTGAGACTTGTTGTACCAGCTCAAAAGGGTAAGAAATCTCTCTCTCGTATGTTCTCTGCTTCAGTTCCTCGATGGTGGAAGGATCTGCCTCTGGCTTCACGCTTGTCAGACTCGGTCTCTATCTTCAAAAAATACCTAAAACCTCGTCTTTTCCGGGTACACCTAACTCAGGAGTACCTTCTTTTCTAACCTACTCACTCATCTAAAAAAAATACAAAAAAAAAAATATAAAAAACCCTTTGTAACTTCTCTCTCTGTATAACTTGGTAACATTGTTGTAGCACTTGTTCACCTATTGTTGTATCGGCCATTTACCGCTTCAATGTCTCCTCGACTATTGTAAGTCGCTTTGGATAAAAGCGTCTGCTAAATGCCTAAATGTAAAAGGTAAATGTATATATATAGTACAGCGTTTACATAAACACCATAATCAGTGTCACATTTGATCTTAAATCTAGAACTGTAAATAAAGGATCTATGTTCTTACCTGCAGTACAAGAGGCTCTTCTGGAGTGTTTCTGTTGCAGTAGATTATAGCAGCCAGAGTGCCAGTGAAGTTATAATTGCTGTGAAGAGCCTCTCTCGCCTCACCATCAGAAGCTAACATACCAGGAAAAACACAATGTGGAATTTCAAATGTTTATTGTTTTTGATAATATGCACAGGTTGAATTACAATTTATATTTACATTACATTTACATTAAGTCATTTTGCTGATGCTTAGACCCAAAGCGACTTACAAATGAGGTTTACAAAAGAAGCATTTAGAACAAGAGCTAACAAAGCAATCCTAAGTGAAATAATGCCAGTCTTAGCTAGAAAAACACAACATACGTACCAAGTATTTTTTTTGATAGAAAGACTGAGGATGTCAAAGGAGGTTTATTAGTAGGTTAGAAAGATTGAGGATGTCAAAACTTAAAATGTTTGTATACCAAACTGGGCCAGCAAGGATATGATGGTCCCTGTCAATGTGTGACTGGTGTTTGGATCTCCAGCTACTTCCATCAGTCCACTTAGACACTCACTTGGCAGCACCTGACCAGAAAACAGCACCCCGCCGCACTTAAGTCTGGACACATCCTGTAGATAAAACACATATAAAAGTATTACAAACAGATATGTTGCATTGAATTCTGTTAATAGGCGCAACAGCGTTAACTCTTATCATGTACATGATTTTCTGTTATTTCCTTTGGGATTCTCGAACTGAACAGATCTGGGTAAACTTAGAGACAATGGTCACACATTGCATTTTAAATAAACAATAGGGATGAGCGATATAATATATATATATATATCGATATTGGCCGATAAATGCTTTATTTAGTGTTTTCGTTATGGGTCCAATAATACAGTTAAATTGATATCTTTAGGCTGAAAAATTAGGGATTATTTCTGCTGGATGAACCATTTCTCAAGCTTTCTTCTGACCATTAGGGATTGAATTGTGCTTTATTTATTTCTTGTTTTTTGTCAAGCAATAGATTTATTGCAATAAAAATTGGCCATATGTAAAGTAAATACAGTTCAGAGATCAGTTCAAACTTTCCAAAAGTTTTAAAATAATCAGCTGTTCACTTTATGTGTTTGCCTTTCATTTTATACTTAGAAAAAAATGAACGACCGATATATCGGCCTCCAATATAAAAGAGTTATCGGGCAAAATAAACACAATTAAAATATATATTACAATAAATTGAACACAATTTTGCTTAATAACTGGCAAGTTGTGAAACAACATTTAGAAATATAAAACACAAAACAAAATGTTTGTTTACTTACTTCAATGTGTTTCTGCAGCTGTGTTGTGTTTAAAGAGTTTCTATTGTTTCTATACTGACGGATAGCCAACAGAAGAGACTTCAGACAGCTCGACACATCCATCTTTACATCCAATAATGCAAAACGATGACGTCACTGTACTAATGGAGGGCTTTGTAAACACAAGCTATGCTAATGCTTCTGACGTTTTCAAACAAACTAGAATTTAAAGCTCTGGCGTTTATTTTCACTCGAATAAGTTAAGCTTTACGTTATAATGTTTTATTTAAATATATAAATTGTATTTTTATTGTTTTTTGCTATTGTGCTAACTAGCGCAGCTCCACAACGTCCGGTACAACCGCTGCTTCCTCCCGCTAACACTTCGAATGGGCGGAAGAGTTCATTAGCCGACGGGGGGGGCGGTGACGTTGACAATGTTTACAAAAGTGTAAATATTAATTGTTTTTTATATTACGTGTATTTATAGATGTGCTTTATTATTTATGGTTACTCTTTATATTAGCTTTTTGTTTTTTTAATAGTATTTTATCTGTTATTGTTTTTGTCGGATACGTCGACCCCTCCAAAAGTGGTTGAGTGACACATTCGACGTGCTTACGTCACACTGTGAATGGTGTAGGATTTTATTGGTGCTTTATTTTTATGGTACATTTTTAGTAGTTTTAATTGTTTTTATTATTTATTTTTTATATCTTTCTCATGTTTTAAAAGTGGAAAAAAAATATGATAAATATTTTACATGACCCTACATCAATGTCATCATTATCTGTCAAACTGCAACATTATCCAAAACAAAACCACATGTTTTTATGTTTTTATATATAATGTATAAAAACACTGCAAGAAAGAACATTCACATCAAAACAATTGCACAGCATTTTACAATATTGTATAACATGTATTATGTTAAAGCACGAAATGTCACTTTTTACAAAATGTACATATCCAAATGTATTTTGACAAATGGTTTTTAAAAACACATAATAAATCAAACCACAAGTTTATCACAGTCAGCTCATCTCACATTCAGCAAAGTCATAGGACATTGGCAAATGTGCACAAAACAAAAACAGAAATTATTAAAAAGTAATTTCTTATTAATCTTACTGGTGAACAATTGCTTACATTTCAATTTTGAGATGAAGTGTGAACATGTCTTTAAAAACAGTAAATAAATGGAAATGTGGTTGTAAGAATCTGTGACTCAACCAGCAGGTTACTGGTATGATGCTGCCCTGTATTTGATTGACAGCAGTTTCTTCCTACAATATACTGGCAAAAATCACAATGTACAACACAATGTGTAAAACATAATGCAAAACACCAAGAAACAAATGAACATGGAAGGTCTTCTTAGATTTGCAATACATTTTGGATAAACACTATTCTTTAACGTAAGGTAGCAGAGCTAATGATCCACCAACTCCAACAAGTAGACGTATAATGGAATTATATATGGAATATAACTCGATGGTAAGCTTGTTAAAGTGATATGGGTACAAACAAACTGCTGGTGGGTAAATTGCCCTTGTTGAACAACACATGAGTATATTATTTTATCGGCTGTTGTTCATACGTCACATTTTGGTCAAGGAACACACAGGGCCGTATACTGTTATAAAATATATAACATATATATATATATATATATATATATATATATATATATATATATATATATTAAAAAAATATACATTTTGTGTATTGACCAGAAAAGATGTTCTGTTTTTTACCAGAATTACTGTGCGAAAACAGCTTTTGAACATTAATTTGGAAGTACAACGACGTATTCTCCGGAGCAGTCCACATCTAGAAGAGAACAGATAATAAAGAACAGCCTTTTGAATCCGAGTCCAGTTTTAAATCCTTAATAAGCATTAAAATCCCCTGATGGGAAGTTTTTTCTACTTTGCTGATTCCATTTCAAATATTCTGTATGAAGTTAACCTCAGCCTTGCTCACGACCGGCCTGTCTATAGAGAAACAGTCCATACTCACTTTCATAGTCATTGTCCTCATTTGTCACAACTGGTTCTGCACATTGCCGAGGCTGTTCCTTGATTGCCTTGATTTTCACTGAACGGCACAGATGTGTTGCTAACCCTTGATTTCTCTGTTTATAATGCCGAATAAGATCTTTCAACGTTTTGAAAAACTTTTCTTCTACTCCCGAACTAGTCTGGTAAAGCAAGATAGATCTAGTTATTAAGTGGTAATGCAATAGATTCTATTAAAAAATATATATTGCGGTGACTTTCAGAACAAATGTGTAACCAAGGTCTAATATTAACTTAGAAAAAGAGATACAACATCATCTTTGTTGTTACAGTTCCGTTTTTAACATGCATTTGAAGTCTAGAGTTAATTTCCGACACTGGTTCCAACCTGGTTTTCTTGAGTAAATCTGTACCTGTAGAGTAAAGTATCCACTGTGAGATTGTAGGATCCTGTAGGTATAAACCACGTTTTGTTTGCTGTAAAAATAATAAAATAAAATCAACAAACATTGTCTCATTCGGATGAAGACTACATTTTCCAATCAACAAAAGAAATTGATTGAATGTTAATCTGCTTTTAACCTTAAGCATATTAAAACTGAAAAAAGTGACAATTTAAATGACAATTACGGTAATTATGATCTTCTTGTAAGGATTTTTATAATTGGAATAAAAAACCTTGAGGAAAGTGGTCTGTGTGATATTTGACTATAAACTAACACAATAACATCAGTAACAGTTAGAAGTAAAATTTTACAGCATTGTTTTACAGCATTTTAACTGTCTGTTTTAACAGCTTTTATATAGAGAACTCAAAACTACGTTAATTTCGTCACGTATTGGAATCAATAAGTTGCCAGTTTTTCATGATCTCTGTATTTAAGCTCAGAATAAAACTAAATGTAATAAACGATAAATGCCGGGTTGACATTAAGCGTTCCATTATTGTTAAAATAAATATGTCTATGACCTGTCTGAGTAAAAAACTTATTTGGCCAAAATTATTCATATAGTCTAGATAATCTGTTATTATTCTTTTATTAAGAACTATATTGCATTACTAACATGTTGATAAAAGAACTTAGGAAATGTATGTCATATCCTTTTTGTCATTATTTGGGAGGGTTGCGTTTAATGCATCTCTCAACCCTTTTAAAAATCAAATTGTTAAAGAATCTTTGTTGAACAACTTATTCTTTTTTTAAATGTGATGCTTTGGTAGGTATAAGGCCAGATTGCGCTATTGTGGCTTAATAGTCATTTCAAATTGTATGAACTGTCAAGTTTATTTGTTTTATCATTTTACACCATTATAATTTTTAATAGATGTGCTTCTAACATCTGCTTAATGTATGATAAATTTTTACTCTAAATAAAAAGGGTGCACAATTATCTGTGTAGCTGACAAATTCAGGACACATGTAGCCACTTTCCTATCGCAGAAACTTATTTACACCCGAGTATCAAAAGATCTTCATTTATCTTGTTTAAGTGCACAGCTGTTACAATCTTCAGCCTTGTGCTTATACTACAGCTTATAATTACAGGTGCGCGATCTTTCACACCAATATGTTGACGGAAATCCTTTTATCACAATCTGTTTTAATACAGTAATAAATGTAAGTTAAATCTAAAGGACGCTTTACCAAATGTATTGTATAAGAGTATTCGTTATAGCAAAATTAAATGGCTACAGCATTAAATATTGTATAAATGTGCTTATATTGTCAACCCCCCAGCTCTGTTGCATCTTTTAGAGCTGGTTGTGATGTCATAGTCTGGGTTAGTTATTTATTTGAATCATGGTGGCATTGGGTATCAGGTATTGCTCAATCTTAAGTTGCACGAAAGTAACAATAATTTTTGTGTAAAAAGGGTTTTTATTAGAATAAATACAACTATTATAACAATAGTTTTTCCTTTCATTGGCTGCATTGTACACCCTTTGAGGATATGATAGAAATATAATATAACTTGTGATTAAAACACACTTTTACTAGAATATAATCTTTGTACAAATATGATCAAACCAAACACACTTACTTGTCATTGAGTCAAAGTTAATAAAGAAATAAACTCACTAAACACACAAGCAGAGAGCTCCATGGATGGTCTCACTGTCACGGATGAGGTATGTCCCATCCCTTCCTTTCTTTCCCAAAAGCTCTTCACACCGTTGCTTGGTTATGGGCCCATGATACGCTGGATGGTCCATGCTTCACATGGCACGATTAAGGAACTTGTTGCCTCTGCAGCTTATGCCCAAGCCGGGTAACAGACTGTCAGTCAGATCTTTATCAAATCCACAAATAACGTTAAACAGGTCTGTGAAACAAAGATGGAAACTTCCCTAAAGCCCACACTGACAAATTACGAGACACCTCCAGAGCATCTTTTCCATCTCAGAGCAAGAACAGCTTTTGCGTGTGCATGCTAATGTCACACAGGAAGTAAGTGTGTGTTTGTGAGTGTGCGCAAGGGTGGGCTTGTTGGTAATGGTCAAAGGAAATATGTATGTCATGTCTGGTTTAAATATATCGTGTTTGTTTGATAACTATTTTTAATAACAGCTTTGCAAGTTATTCATAATTTAATATTTCAAACTTTATTTAGTGTATAATGCTGTTTGTTAGAGTATAAGTCATGTCTGTAAAATTACAAAGCTTAAAGTTCAAAGCCCAGATATTTTATTGAACAGAAAACACCTACAAAAAACAGCCGGCCTTTACTACATCTCTCTACTTCCTGCTTTAGTGACATCACTATCACGGTTAACTTGTGCCCACGGGAACACACCAAAAGGGGGCGTGGTCTTCTTGCGCTCCCATGGAGAAGAAAGTTGCATTTGTAGAGTTTGTTTGTTTGTCGCCATGTCATCGAGACGCTATTATTTTGCAATTTATGTTTTACTCATTACCCAAATATTAAAATCCACATGTAAAACTATGTGCCGCCCATTTTACTGAGGATAGCTTCCTCGATCTCAATCATTTTAATGGCGTATTTACATACAGATTCATCTTTAAAAGATGGAGTAGTTCTCTCTTTGTCTTGAGAAAGTGTTGTTTATGGACCACAACTGGTAAATGTATTTTATTATTTAAGTTTGAGCGTTAAACAGTATGTGTAACTTTTTACACAAAGGGCAAAACTGTTTAGCTATGTTAACTAGATGTTAATTGAAACTAATCCTACAAAAAAGTATAGTAAATCAATCGTACACCATCGATTGTTTGTGTTTGATTAGTTTTAATTATTTGTTGATTATATCTATTGTTTACTGTTTACCAACAAGCTGGTTTAGACTGGCGTAAAGTTTAGCTGCAGAAACGTGAATCGTCGTTCCATGTTTAGGCGTACACAAGTTCAACTCGATGCTTTAATCTATGTTCTCCGGCTAAAATTGATCGTGTTTAGCATTACATTGAGCGCATGAATCTCCACGTTATGGTAAGAAGCATGATCTTTCAGGGAAATACGCGCTAACTTTAATGTTGAATCACAACACAGGAACCGCTGGCCCAATCAGAACTCGTTATGTATATCTGAAGGCGGGAAATCATCAGAACAAGGAAGTCATCAGGCAGTTTTATAACATTGAAAAGAGCGAATACAGATAAGTTAATTGTGTGAAAAACATTAACACATGTTATATTGCACATTGCTAACACAATCAGAGCTTGAAAAAACGCAGAAGAACGGGACCTTTAAGTGTGTGCAAGATGGAAAAAATGGGCGAAAAATAAAATCCGCCTTGTGTGTTTGTAACAAAAATGATCAAAATAAGTTTATTATGAAACAATGATTAAAAAAATAAAATAATAATACACAAACCTTTTACAATTGCCTAATTGGGATACAAATATGATGACACAAATAAAGAGCCATTTGGGAGTCGTACGAATCGACTCTTCTAAGGGACATCTGAATCTTTATAAATAAGTGCTTAAGCGTCCCATCTGTGCCCTAAAGTGGGCGGGGTTCATTGACCCAGTTAAGACATTTAAAATTCCAGTAGGAAAGCAGGGAGGAGGATAAGGATTGTAAATTAGGTTTAAGAAGATTACCTTTGTAAAAGAGGTCGCTCACCTTCTGCAAGCTGTGCCTCAGTGCCATGTTAGTCATGATTAAAGCATTGATATGTTGATTTTAATCGAAGTTCCTTGACTGAAGGGATGATTTCAACACCATCAAGCGTCACTGGGTCGGCTTGGCCTGGCTCGGTGTTGAACTGGCATCTTGCTTTTTAACTGGGAAACAAATATTAGGCTTTATCCCAAAATGAAGACGAGACCTACAGGTAACACCACCAACGCTGATTGGATGGGCTGTCTATGCCCGGCGCTTACATCAATGCCACTGAAGCACCTGGCAGTACCTGGTTTGTATTTGGGCAATTCTATGCAAATGTCAACTTTACCATGAGAGTGTCAAGGATTTACACTGGGTTTTTAGAATAATGGTAGCACATATGTCAACATTTGGTTTTCCTGATACCAATGTGAGGTCTGTCTTTAAATATATAAGTAATTTTTTGGCATTATTTCATAGTAAAGCAAGGGCTGTTTTAATTTTGGTCATATCTATTTTTGCCCATCAAGAGATACATGAATATTACAATAAAGTAATTATTTTAAGTTCTATAAAGAGATATCCCTTGTCCATTTGTTGGATATTTTTGATTCTTGTAGATTTTAATTCACATTATTAATTTGTTGTCTACCAATATTGGTGTCCTTTTTTTTCACATCCATAACGTAGGTTTATTTACATTTTTTAAATAGAAAACTTGTTCACAGACTGAAGATTTTCTGATTTTTAAACACTATCAATAAGGATTTTGTATTATATAAACAGTTGGTTCGGTTTACCAGTTACAATTACATTCTAACACATTTTTATGAGACGTCCATGCAAAATGTCACCTCCATAACTCTGGAATTGACGATTTGTATTGCATTAGAGGTCCATTTAAGAAATATGTTAATAATATTGTGTTTATATTCTATCATCATTCTGTTCTGCGCTAAAGGTGTCTGTAAGGATTTTATGGCACATCATTTGTGAACTCTGGAGGATTATGGGAAATGTCACCCTTGGCTCATTGAAGTCACATGAGATTAGGTTTACCTGGCAGCTACTAAACAAATAGATTTAAACCGTATGGACAGATCTTTTCAACATGTTTAAACCATTTGCTTACTCAGTACGTTTGTCTAGTATGTTTTGGGTTTGGTGTTTTTACTTTAAAGAAAAAAAGAGAAAAAATTGAATTAAAGAGACCATACGTTTCACTCCACTCAATTTCATAAATATGTTCTTACCCCTAACTCAGAATTGAAGTACATTTAAAATCTAAGACTTATCTTCTTTTAAAAGTCAAAATACTTGGTTAAAGGTATGAAGTAAAAGTAAAAATAGGTTGAGTAAAAAGTGTGATGTATACTTTGTGATGTAGTAATAATGTTGGGATTTTATGTTGCAAAAACACTGTTATATTTGAGTGTGAAAATACTTAAAGGGACACTCCACTTTTTTGGAAATAGGCTCATTCTTCAACTCTACCTGAGTGTATAAGTTGAGATACTATTTTGAAGTCCATAAAGCCGTTCTCCTGTTCTGGCGATATCTATTTTGGCATAGCTCAGAATAAATCATTGAATCCTATTAGACCAATAGCATCAAAGTCAAAAATGACCAAGGAGTTTTGATATTTGCTCTATTTAAATCTCTGTGACTCTGTTTGAGAATAAGTGTATTTCTAAAAAAGTGGAGTGTTCCTTTAAGTGGTGTGGTCTAAATTGAACAATTCAGTAAGACAGAACAAACCTCCCTTTTGTTTGCTTAACCTTTCAGGTTTTTCCTCTTTTTCTGGGTCTTCCTCCTTTGACTATAAAAAGGAGGATGCTAAATCTACCATAAACCTCAATAACGCTATTGATACTTCCTTTTTTATTCATTTAAAAAGGGATAGCCCATATTGTATACAGGTGGTTTCAAACCTGTATACAATACTTAATTCGTTTTCAAAAAGAAAGTTGTCTGGAAAAATGTTAGCAATTTACATTTCTCCGGCATCATTGATTTCCATAGTTGAACACAAAATGAGATATTTTGAAGAATTCAGGAATATGCGGTTTAACACAACCAAGAAATGCCTAGAGGTTAAGAACAACTTGAGTGGTTATTTATCAGTTTGGATGAATAATCCCTTTAAATGAAGTGCAAACTAATCAACCAACTTGTTGCTGTGTTTTAGGGTCTCACGATTCTTTTAGCTTCTGGGTGGATGAGCAAGCTCCAGTCGGCCCTGACCAAAAGGCATATGTGAAACACCTGGCTGCTGTGTTCCGCTTTCTGGCCAAGAAGGTGATGAAGAAGTGGTCCATGACTCAGAACCTTACTTTCAAGGAACAGCTGGAGGGTGGGATTCGATATTTTGACCTACGCGTATCTTCCAAACCAGGAGAACCAGGCAATGAGATATATTTTATCCATGGGCTGTTCGGACACAAAGTACGTGACGGCCTTCATGAAATTGACAATTTTCTGAAAGCACACAAAAAGGAGGTTGTTTTCCTGGACTTTAATCACCATTATGCTATGAGCGAAGAGCATCATCGGTATTTAATCAGCATGCTGAAGGAGGTGTTTGGACGCAAGCTCTGCAAGTTTGATGTGGTGGAGGAAATCACTCTGAATTACCTGTGGGATAACGGGTACCAGGTGAGCTTACAGTATCATGAAGGGTAGATCTTAAAATTTGGATGCCAGAATTAAGGTTGATGTTGATTTGTTTTATATTTGCCCTAAAATTTGATGGCATTTACATTTTTTATTGAAAATGCCAATACATGATCTACATAACATCTGCTTTTTTTCTGAAACATTTCAGGATTTCAATTATTCATTGATATTGATATATGAATGAGAAAGATATGACACTGGCATGTGAAATGAGTGAAATGTCTTGATTAATCCATTTATCTGTGGGAAGCTATGTTCAATGATCTGCCCTTAGATAAAAGAAACTATAAAACAACTAAACTGTTATAATAGTGCAAAACATCTCTCAAAAATGAAATGTTGTTTTTCTTAAAAACAATCTTGCTAATCAGAATGTCATAAAGTGAAAGACATTCGCAAAATGTCTAGATGTTTAAATCATATATGTGATATATATATATATAAATTTAAAGAATATTTAAAGAATGTTGGAAACATGGCATTATTTGACTTCCATACAATAAAAGTAAAAGTGTTTTTGTTTATCCAAAGCGTCTTGCATTTAAACTGTTCAGGTACACTGAATACTACAATATTACCAAATTTCGTAAAGATATCTTTTATGTTCTTAGCACCATAAAGACATACAGGTTTGAGATGAAAAAAGAGAAAATAAATGATGACACTGTTTTTATTTGTAAGTTAAAGACTCACGGAAGTGCCATGAAATCTGCTTGGATTTATGAATTGATAAGCCAATAACAAACAAGGCCCTTGATTCTAGAGAGCTTGTACATGAGAAAATGAGAAACCTGTGGAGGCTGATTACCTACAACCACGATTTTAGATTTGATCTAATGTAACTGACTAAGCCACATAAATAACAAGAGCGGTATCACACATCCTGTGCTTCTCATGCCCATTTACTCTCTCAAGTTTGTGTTGGATTTTACAGGTCCTGGTGTTCTACCACCACCCGTCTGCTGAAAGATGCCCTCTTATGTGGCCTGGTAATAAAATTCCTGCTCCCTGGGCCAATACCACAGACACCAGCAAGCTGATTCAGTTCCTGGAGACCACGCTGGGTGAAAGAGCCAAATATGGAAGTTTTCATGTGTCTCAGGCTATTCTAACACCTCGGGTCAAGACTATAGCCAGAGGACTGGTGCGGGGGCTACGTAACTACCTTGTGGAGAAGTAAGTGTTCACTTATTTTTTGTGTAATAGCCACAAAAGGTTATCACTTCTTAAAGTGATTCTTCACACAAAAACGAAAAAGGTCAAAGGTTTGACTCACACTCTTGTCATTTAAGACCTGTTTGACTTTCTGGCTTTTGGGAAACACGAGAGATATTTTTAAAAAGGCTGAGAGGTAGCACCCATTTATTTGCCTTGTTTTGAAAGCGTACCATTGCTGACCTTTCTTCAAAATATCATCTTTTGTGTTCCACAGATGAAAGAATGTCATAGCTGTTTCAAATGACAGAAGGGTGAGTAAATGATGAAAATATTGGAAAATCAACCACTAGGTGGCAGGACAATATCTGTTTCAGATTGCAGTTGCTTGGTCCCTTAAAATATGGATGGGTTGTTTAAGTCACACATACTATATATCACAGAGGAGCCTCATGATGCTTGTAATACAAACTGATTGTGAAGAAGATATAAGGCTAAATGTAAATGAAATCCAGACAACTTAAGATGTCTTCTAAATCTCTAAATCATGTTTGGGAAATACACTTATTAGCTCTGTAACTTGGAACAAATCATGTGGTTTGACATTTTCAAGCTGACACACATGTTTCCTGTTTCTGAACATATAAGTAATTCTCCTGAAAAATATGGAAATTGAAATGGGAAAATGGATACACAAGTGCGTGCAGACAATCTTTACATTTTAACCATATCATCATTTTATCCATACTTTCCAACTCTGAGCTTTGGGGCGTGATCACAAAAAGTTTTAGCAAATAGTCAACATGTTCGCAAGAAATGTACTGTGAAGAAAAGACGCAAATTAACTGTCAAACTGTCAAGAAGTACGAGGTGTTCAGTTCTCAGAGACATGACCAAATAAGAACGGTTGAAACCTGACCACCTCTGAACAAGACACATATATTAAAATGTAAAGAATAGGCCAAGAAATATCTCAAGAGAGGTTTTGTAGACTGATGAGAGGAACTCTTAACGGACCCGATGGATGGGCCGTGGTAGGATTAGTAACAGACACAGAGCTTTACTTAAACTCAGACACCAGCCAGATGGGGGTGGGGTTCTAGTATGGGCAGGTTTTATTAAAGATGAGCTAGTTGGACCTTTTCAAGTTGAAACTGGACCTCAAAATCAACTCTCAAACCTCCTGCCAACTTTAAGGAAGACCCTTTCTTCAAGCAGTGGTATGGGAAAATGTGTGCATCTTTCAAGACAACTTTCATTTTTATGCAATACAATGTTCCATCACATTCATCAACTACTCCACTGGGTGGCTGGCCAGTAAAGGCCTTAAAACTAATAAAAAGGCCGCCTTCTTCACCTGACTTTACCACTATTGAAAATGTATGGCCCTTCTTAAGCATGAAATTTACGGTGACTGTAAACAGAACACCTCTCTGAACAGTGTCTGCGAGGCTGCGATTACACAAAAAGGTTATTCTGAACAGATCAAAAACTAACCGACTCTGTGAATGGACGGCTTGTGACTGTTATCAAAAAGAAGGGATGCTATATTGGTCACTGAGGCTTTCATAAGTTTTGAGTTTGTTAATTATTCTCATTTAAGGAAAAAAATCTTTGTTTTTCATTGTTACATAATAATTCTGAACACTAATAGCCCCTTAATAACGGTGTACATGTAGATATTCTCTTAAGAAAGCCAAAGCTTCACTTTTGCTACTAAAATGTTCAGATTCGAGGGTTTGTTACCTTTTTTATTTACCAAGAGCACAGTAGTTGTACTATAACAAAATGAATCCCCAAAAATACAACTTGTCCATTAATTGTGCACGCAGTGTAGAGTGTGTACTACACAATTCTTAAGAATTCATGGTGTGTCTAAACGGACATCCTATTACGAATGCTGTCTCGGAGGAAGCTGTTTAATTCCGAGTGTGGAAATGGGATTGTTTATTATTCCAGGCCAAATGAAGTTGGTCCGTCTCATTTCCTGGTTTTGTCCAGGCTGCTGTTATGGATGACCGTGGTGGTTATTTCTAGTTGCAGCTGATTCTGCTGACATGATATGGAGTGTGCTGCAGATGTGTAAAGTTATCATTCTGTCTCTGAACAAATGTTTGTACATTTACATTGTGCAATTGGCAGTTTTTTGTCTTTATAATGCATGCATGTTTATATTTTAGTAGGAAGTGCATGACTTTTTATCGTTCCACCGATGTTGTTTTTGATCATGTGTAATGCTTTGCTCACAGGAACCTTCCAACTATAATGACATGGGTGGAGGCGCAAAAACCTGGTGTTAATGGAGTCAATATCATAACCTCAGACTTCGTAGAGCTTGTGGACTTTGCCAACACAGTCATTAGACTAAATAATCTCCTCCTTCAGGATCGGAAATGCAACGGATATTCTCAGTGACCCTAAAGCATTGGCTCTATTGGATTATCAACAAAGGCTGAAGGTTTGTTGGCCATTATGCATGTTGAAATACTCACTATCAGGATAAATACTGTTTGCTAAATATGGGCGAAAGAACTTTTACTACATGGGCTCTGGATGTAAAGTTTTTAATGTTTTTACCCACAGAGCGTCTAGTGCCATCAGATTGATACCCAGGAACTGCTAATATCGATAAAACTTTAAAAAAATGCTTAACGTATGCTTATCATAAGCAATCATGTCAATTAAATGTTAAAGTATTTTAATAAGCATTATTTGGGTAAGCACGATTACAGTCCAAGAAGAAACTTTGTATTTTGTTATCTTAGTGGTTTTTACAAGCTTCAATGGAAAACCTGAAAATATCAGGACATTTTAAGTGTGTTTTAAAAATGTCTCCAGAAAATGAGATCATTGATTTGAGATGGGTTTGTCAATAAAATTCCTTATCCTGTGACCTTTGAGTGTTTTAACAAAGGCTTTTGTTGCTTTCCTCATGTGACCCTGGAGCTTCTGGTCTTTGTGTTTGTCTCAGTGGAAGACATGGACCACAGTCATGGCAGGAAGCTGTTTGTGACAGCTGGTGTAATACAATAAACAGTTTGTCTAATTTATGATAACTACATTATGAAAATGTTTTTAAGTGACTTCGTAAATGAAATGCATTGGAACCATACTTCAATGGGTGTATTATTCAAGTTGTATGTCGTAGTATGCCAACTAAAAATGGGGGAGCTCTATTTGTCCTTTTTTCACTTAGAATTTGGGGTGAGACGTGACCACAGCTTATACATTAAATGGGTACCAAATAGGTAAAAAAGTTATTAATGAGAAAATACAAACTTGTGAATAATTTCTAGTCTCATGCTTTTAATGACTGAAGAATTTGGCTCTCCAGTATTGACAAAAACAATTCAACAGGCCTTCAGAGTGTGATATGATTCATTAAGACCGTTGTGTGATGTGTTTTCAGAAGAAAGCATCAGATAATGATGTGTAGAAAGAGAGATTCAATCTACAAAGGTGTCCTCTTTCTGTCTCTGAGATATCTTTCGCAGAAGACTTTTTCATTCAGATTGAATGTGTAGCAAGTTTAAGTAAAACCTGATGATCCTTGTTATTCATCCATGAATTAATAATACAATTATAAGGAACAAAGTGTATTCTTTAATATAAACATTAATCAATATCATATATTTTCTTATTGCACATTGTACAATAGGATTTTATTCATAATTCAAATTAGTCCAAGCCCAATCTTTAAAAACATTCTGCCAAAATGTTGAAAAGTCCAAGAAATATGAACAGTGTGCTTTTAAATCATGAAGTTACTCATCATTTCCATGACATGTGCTCCAGTGCTTTATAAAGACCTTAATAACCAAATTCCTTCTCTTCATGCTTTCACACCCTGAGCTCTCCCGTACTCCCACTCTTCTTGTCATTGTTCATGCAGCCAACAGGTTTCAGATCCTGAAAGAATGTTAGGGGTTGTTTGTTCATGTCGCTAAAAATGCAGTATCAAGAGTATAGAGGGACACTAGCTGCACTGTAATTACACACAATCATGGCCTTTAACTTATGGACTGCAGCATAGGACATCGCTCAGACTTTCATGATTCTAGTAGTTTCTTTGTTTGAGGGTACTGCTAGATTTTCGGCGGTATGACCGACTCCATGGACATTGGGCATTTGTAATCTGTCTAAAAGTCACCCTCCTCTACTCTGCAGCTCGGTAGAGGGTAATGATGCATTCTAATGGAGCTTTAACACAAACAAATATGCATGCAAGAAGCAGGTGACTTCACACTGCATTGCGTTATGCCGACTGAGTGGGTAGTAAAGTGTGTTTTTTTACTATCAGTGTGTTATTATGTTATTTGTGTTGTGCGATAATGACCATCCTGTTTACCACAAGAACTGATCCCCACCTCTAATCAAAAACTGGATGCATACAGCACTGCGGTATTGAGTGAAAGTAAAGGAAACAACTTAAACTGTGCATGAAGGTTTATGGTGTATGCACGTCTATGAACCATTGCTATTGACTTTTCAAAGGAAATTCAGCTGGTAATATGATAAGGTTTTTTATTCATTATTTTTTCACACAGTAAATGTTTAAAAAAAGTTGACTCTGTTTTTACATGAAACAATTTATACCAAAAAAATAGTACATATAAAAGCTTTAAATAATATCTAATATTCTAATATTTCATTTAGATTTTATGTATGTGTTGGTAAAATAATAATAATAATTTGTATAATTCTTAATGTTATTGTTGTACAACAAAAAATGTTTACAATTAAAAAAGAATTCAATTCTAACTCAATTATTTTCAAATTTTCCGCTGAAAAATTATGTTTCATGTTTTTAAAAAAGGTTTTATTACGCTAACAAAACTATTTATATTTGTAATATTTACTAAGTGATATGAAACATGTTTTACAGTGTAGAAGAATAATATCACATATAATTTTACAAAAAACCATTTTACTTTTGCTGGTTTTAATCCAGTACAATTTATTAGATTTTAATAATAAAACCCATATTTAAAATGCCTTTCTCTATTGTTTCTAATGTGCCAAATCACACACCAACATTAGAATTTAACAATTCCTACAATAGTAACAAAATCTATTAACATTGCTGTTATGTTTATAAGTGGTTGTTTTTCATATTGGTGTGAAATAACAATAACATTGTATTCAAATAGTGCAATAAGAATGTTCTGCTCCAGCTTTTCATTTTAATGTAGGTGTCAGATGCTGCTCTTGGGTTTGTTCTCCATGTCTCCAGTGCGCATGCGTGCGTCACTGCGCTGTCCCGTTCCAGCGGTGGCGCATTCCACAGCGGACTCTCCGCTGGCCAAGTGCGACGGGACTGCGCCTTTAGCAGAAGTTCAAGGGGAATTGTTTCTAATTTCTAATTTTCATTTCATTTTAAGTATCTTTTGGCGAAAAACGGTTTGTTAAAGAAATATACAGATTCTATTGTCATTTGGGAAGCGCGCAGGACATCTGGAGAGAAGAGTTGCGCACCTTAAGAAAGTTTCTAAGGAACTCTTGAAAATGACAGACATCACTTCAGCAATGGTAAGACGTTTTTACACAAATAAAAGTTAATTTCAGTTTATAAAAAAGTCTGCCTTCTTTAAGGACATCACAGTTTCTTGATTTTATTATAATATAAATATATTCTTATAATAAAATGTTATCAAAATCTTATAATATTCTTATATTGTTAATATAATACTGGCATCTGCTATCTTAATTCATTCATGGTTAAGAGTTTGGCATGACACTATTTGTTATGGCTTGAATCATGGGCATTGGATCATGACTGATGCTGTGGTCTGAGAGATAGACATCATAGAATAAACATCACAGATCAGACAAATTAAGATGGATTTGGTTGGAATAAATGTTATAAGCTCAAAGAGAATAATCAATATATTTGTGTTGTTAAATGCATTTGCCATCATTAAAAGTGAATTGACTTTATGTGGCAATTTCATGACACAACAGGTACCAAACCAAGTCTGCATGACAGCATCACACAAGTTGTTGACATTGCCTCTTCAAGACACATAATTGTCATGGATAACAGAAATGTGCACATAAGACCAGCAATTATTGAATGAGTCACCGAGAAAGGATTAAAGGAAGATAACATATAGTCAGACACAAAGACTGATGTGCCAAAAAAGAAGGAGGAGATAAAGATGTTATTGAAGAAGATGCTGTGGATCGAAAACACTGGACCTGTCACTCAACAAAAGACTCTGGTGTGAAATACAGATGAGTCGGAGCTCTTATTGGAGGACAGGTGCTTGTGATATCACGGGATGGTCCCTTAAAAACACCACACAAAAATAAATGTTGAGTCAAATTATCCAATCTTGGAGTTTGTACGGAAGCGAAGGATACTGAACTAATACACAAAATACTTAATGTATGACCGCTTTAGTTTTCATGGCCTAATGTGAATTTCCTCATGGTTTTATTCCTGCTGCTAGATCCAGCTGTAATAACATTCCTCCGTCTTTCACTTGTTAACATTGGAATTTGGGGCTAATGATTCAAAAGCTCTTAAAATGTTTTTTCATGCATTATAACGATCCGGGAATTATTAATTCAACACATTAGGTCTTTTTTTAGAACAAAACAAACACAAAGCACCTTTGCCCCGCAACCACAAAGTACTGTTGTAATAGTGGCCTTTATTGATATTTTGAACAGATCATCTCTCTATAATACAGCTTAATGATGCTTAAGTGTAGTCAAATTGTAGTTTAGAGAAACAATGATGAAACTCAGACAGGTTTGTCTACCTTAAAGACCTCGTGTCCAGAGGAAGCAAGAGGCTGCTTTAATCCTGCAGCTGCATGCCACGGAGGGGATCCCATATTGATATGAGATCCCGTCACAAAAAGCTCATTGTCATATGTGACAGACTGGCTCAAATAAGCAGTGCTGCTTTGCCACCTTTGAGAGGTCAGATGAGCTTTCTATGCTGCTTTTGTTGAGTAAAAGAGATTCACCTTCAAAGAATGACTCCAGAAATATCATAACATCTCTCTAGCATGACAATAAAGTGATTTTAAGCTTGAACAAAGCATTTATGTTAGTAGTTTATTTGATCAGGCTACACACAAAACGCATCTGTAAAATTCTAGTTACTTCTTTAGATACACAACAGCGTAGGGTCATGTGACAGCCAAAACAAAATGTAAGCATTTTTTAAATATTGGCACTCTGTTCATAGTCCATATGGAGGACGGAAAGATGAAGTCATCCATTACAACCAAGATCGCTGTGTGCGAAATGCATTTGTAAATGATCTAGAAAGCGGTCGTTCTTGGGCCAGTGTTTGTGTTAGATCTGATGTGAGTAGGGAAGGAAAAGAGAGTGGCGGGTTTCCCTTTTATTCCATCTGTATTTCAGCTAATGTAGTCTTCTATAATGACCTCCCACATCAAGTCTTGTGAAAAGCACAAGGACTCAAAAAGCCCTTTGTGACAAATTCAGGCCATGGTCTGTTCTTTCTGTTTCTTCATAGAAGATCTGGTATCTTGATGTGTTCATAACAATTTTATGAAGTGACTTAAGAAATATAGTTTTTTGTGATGACTTTTGTGAGTTAAATGGAGCCAAGATAAACTTAAATTGTAATCATAAAATATGTGCTTAGTAACCTGGATTACACTAGCACCCAAGTATAATTTTATTTACCCTTTTGTCAATTCAAACCTGTATGACTTTCTTCTGCACAACAGCAAATAAGATATTTTGTAGAATGTTGATAACCGAACAGCAGTTGAGGCAACCACTTCTTTGGGTCTAAAGCAAGTGAATAAATCCCAGGAGAAATTCTGCAGGAGAAAAAAATCATATTGGTTTAAAATGACAAGAGGGTGAGTAAATGATGACCCAATTTTCCTTTTTGGGTGAGCTTTCACTTCAAAGCTAATAGGGTGGATTTTATTAAAACTTCAAACACTCTCTTATTCTCTCTGTCTTTCTCTGTATCCATATTTTCTGTCTTTCATCTTAAAGACCTCATAAATTGAATGCTATTTCCATTGAAAAACTATTTTCCTTTCCCCTCCATCATCCAAGCAACCGTTTGATATCTTTCCGGCATGTAAATATACCACAGTGCTTATCAAGACTTTATCCTCTTTGTTTGCTGTAGATGTGCAAACATGCCTGAACCACACAGTTTTCACCTGGATAAAAAGGTCGTAATCAACTATAATGTGTAAGCAGCATGTCTGCCCTTATACTCAGGATTACCCACATCTATAGACATAAGAGTGGATTAGAAAGAGAAGTGCCGGAGAGGAATGTAGGTGGTATTTTCCTCCGGGGGTGAGATACTCAAATATTCTCAAAAGCGTAACACAGAGACAGGCCTGCTAGAACATGCCTGTTTACCTGTCAGCAAGAGGTCAGTTTGAGGTAAGGAAGGGATTTATATGTAGTCGGCTGTGCTATTAAATAGGTTATGTTAAACTGGCCCATTGGATGGTACAATGATTTCCTGCCAGGGGAATATGTATTGCTGTACATAATAGCAACATATATGGGAGAGGTTAATTATAGTATTATAAATACTGATTCATCCTTTTGCCATTTCAAACCTCTATGACTTACCTCCGCAGAACTCAAACAAAGATATTTGAGGAATGTGGGCACTTGCAATACAGTAAAAGTGAATGGGAACCTCTGCTTCATTGTTCAGCTTTCTTCAAAATAAATTTGTACCAAAAATAACAAAATACCAATGCATGTATCTATATATTGTTTCTGTTTTAATTTGTTGTGATAAAAAGTCATAATTTTTATTAGTAATCTCTATTTTTTTTGGCTCGTGGATCGGAAAAGGGCATGGTACAGGAGTGATTGTATTCAGGAAGTGCTTTTTCTGAGGAAATGGAAACGCTGTCACCCGGCAATGATCACATGATCTCAAGTGATACAATACAGGAAATGCTAAAAAAAAGTCCAAACAAATTCTATAGCTAATTTATTAATAGATCCCAAATTGGCACAAGTTGGTTCAAAGTATTTGTAAAAAAAAACACAACGTTTGGTAAAAGATAAAATAAAAAGGCTTCGTTTGAATTAAAATTGAAAAATTCGATCATTTACTCTTGTCATTTCTGTATTCTTTCGACTGCAAAAGAAGATATTTTAAAGAAAGATGGTAACAGAATTGCTTTTGCACCCCTTCACGTCTATTGTGTCCTATATAATAGTGACCTGGTCAGAAGAGAACTGTCCCCCAACTGAGCCTGGTTTCTCCCCTGTTTCTTTCTCCGTTCTGTCACTGAAAGAGTTTTGAATCCTTGCCATTGTTGCCTCTGGATTGCTTTGTTGGGGTCACTTCATTTATAGCGATATAGTTGACTTGATTGAAAATGAATGCACACTATTTAAACTGAACAGAGATGGCATTTCCAAATTAAATGATGAAATGCCCTAACTATCATTTTGCATTACTGACACACTGTTTTACTTATGAATGTTGTTCAGCTGCTTTGACGCAATGTATTTTGTTCAAAGCGCTAAATAAACGAAGGTGACTTGACTTGGTTTGAAAGAGTTTTGTTGTTTGGTTATCAACATTCTTCAAAATATCGACTTTTGTTTACTACAGAGGAAACAAATTAATTACATTTTTAAAGACAAAATGAATAATAATTACATAAACATGATTTTCTTTTTTTTTTCACGTAAATGCATTTAAAGGTATAGATTTTAAGAGTAGCTTTGATGTCCAAAAATGTTTTGGGGTAAGTCTATATGGGTGTGTTTTTGGGGCCCTCTCTGTGGTAACTGGTAACTCTGGGGTGGTTGGGCCAAAACTAGCAACATTTCATCTCCCCTACATCTCCACTGCCATGGTATGCCAAACACTCCCAAAGATTCGTGGGAAATTGCAGGCACCCATTCCTTCCTTTCCTCCCACTCTGTATTTTCCTCTTTTGGAGAGTTTTCACATACATTCCAGCCTATGTTACGCGTGGCTAGTAGATTAGAGAGTGTGAGTATGATCGTTTTGATGTTTATGGTCCTAAGGGTCATGTTTGTAAGCGTCTATGTGGCCGCTTTTATTCCTGGGGTATTATTAAATAAAACAGCTGTTTGATCTGTTTTCACTCTGTTTTTCCACAGGTGTTAAGACTAGAACTGACATGTATACAACAATTGTTGAACATTGAATTCTTATAATTTAAACCTTTGACAGGTTACAGTTAATATCTGGGAGACTTTCTAAATACTTTGCAGAAGCAGAATTTTTTTTTTCTTTTTAGTACTTCTATCTGCAATTTTATTTATTTTTTATAATTTTTTTAATTTGTTACATTTATTTTTATTTATTTTGTTTTGTTTTGTTTTGTTTTGTTTTGTTTTGTTTTGTTTTGTTTTGTTTTGTTTTGTTTTGTTTTGTTTTGTTTTGTTTTGTTTTGTTTAAAGTCATACTCTGTTAACATTCAAATATTTCTGTTTTGTTTTTCTTATTTGGTAGGACATAGAGACAAACTGCCCAGATAAAGTTTTCAAACCAGAGTCTGATCTAAGTCTGGATTCCTCAAAGGTAAAATCCCCTTCATTCAGTTATTTATTCTGTTAGTTAAATGGTTAATCATCTTGTGGCCTAAACCTTCTTCTATTTTAGAGCCCACCTTTGGATTTGATAGACACAGGAAAGGCACTGAGGGTACAAACAGCCACCCCTCACCTGGTAAGCCTCGGCAGCGGAAGACTCAGTGTTGCCATTACACTGTTACCTCTGAAGGAGGGTAAGTGTTCCTTTCTGTGTCATGTTTTGTCTTTTCTCTAACTCTCGATCTCTCTTTCTTTCACACAAAACCCCAGAACAAGCCTGTGCACAAAGAATTAACCCTCTATCTTTGTAAATCTATGTCTGTGGCTTCATGACCACTGGATGCGTGTTAAGTCTATTGTTGGTGAATATTTGGGCCTCATGCCTGGAGAGGTTGGATGCAGGTTGTAAGGAGGTTTTAAAGAAAGGGGACAGAAGGAGGAGGATTTTTCCAAACAAAAAACATTCCAAAGACCGGAACTAGTGTGCTACATTAATCTTTCTCTTGAAGCAATGGCGAAGCACAAGTAAATCAAGAGCCTTGGGTCATATCAAACCCATATTTTCTCATTCATCATTAGACAGGATTTAGAGATTTAAGCACAACAGCTCATAGACATATCACATCTGTCAAGCTACTAAAAAATAACATAGTTTGTTATTTTTCCATGTTTTATGGAGGCATAAACAAATTGTTTTTATATTGTACAAATTATATGTTATATTCCTTTCCCTTAAACCATCGCAGAGCACTTCTGCACTTTTTGATTTGGATTTAATTATAATTCAGTATTACTTGTAAGCTCATCATAGGGACCCAACAAGGTTTTTGAATATCAAAATTTGATTCCCATACTTAAGGTTTACCAGGAACACACATACACGCACACATGCTTACACGCATGCACACACACACACACACACACACACACACACACACACACACACACACACACACACACACACACACACACACACACACACACACACACACACACACACACACACACACACACACACACACACACACACACATACACACACACACACACACACACACACACACACTTTTTTCTCTTTTTTCCCCCTTATCTTATCACCATGGTAACATTGGAATGCAATCTGAGAATGGTGCAGGAAGTGCACAGTGAGAGGACAGAAGTAAAGCTAACTTCCTGCTAGTGGGTCCAAGTAAAAAGTTTAAAACAAAAGTGTATAAACTATAAACAACATAAACAATTAAAACTGTCGGATGACAGTGTAAGTCAGCAGAGGTCAGAGAAGGATGAAAATGTCCAGAAATGTTTAACCACACATCGTATGTCATTTCAAGTGAAACAAAATGTTCCAATGTTGTTTTAAGAAAGTTCTCTGTAAAAATGAAAGGGTGAAATTTTCTGTATATCACAAACATTCTATATAAAGTCTTTAGTTAATTCAAAAACGTTTTAAAGCCCTTAGGCTGAGATGTAAAGCCCAGCAGTTGTTCATGATTCATTAGTATTGAATGAACATGCCAGCTGTACCAACATCAGCACAATATGTAGTAGATAAACTGATTTAAACATAGATAATCAACACGCGGGCATATTTATTTACAGTCTGGTGTTTCTTAGGCCGGTTTCATGTCAGCATTGCATAAGCTACACAGGTCCAGTGACAGACACAACTCACAAATTTACAGCAGTTGAGTAAGATAAAAAAAATCTGTGTTAACTGTTAACATTAAATGTTTGAGATTTTGCTTATTGTGTGATACAGGCCTTATAACCAAACAAGCACCTAAAACTCCATGTGATTTCTATCTCTTTATGTTAAAGGAGTGACACGCATTGGCCGTGATGATGCCCCCATACCTCAGGACATCACTATTGAGGGATCCGGTATTGAGGCGGAACACTGCAAAATTGAGAACAAAAGAGGGATTGTTACTCTTGACCCCTGCGGACACCTGTGTTCACTCGATGGGGTTCCTATCACCAGACCCACACAACTTACTCAAGGTATCCACAACATCATGGCTTAGCTGTGTGCAAATACATTTCTTTTATATAAACATTGCAGATGAATAATATGATTTGGTTTTATTATTTATAATATAAATTATTTTAGTGTTTTATTACCACTGAGTTGTTTCAAATCTGTATAGATTTCTGTTTAGTGAACACAGAGAAAGATATTTGGGAAAATGCTTGTAATCTACTTCCATTAGAAAAAAAATCCTTAATATCAACAAAATTTGAATTTTTGAAGAAGGTAGGACCGCAAAAAAAGCCATGGTGCCAATTTGACTGCTATCTCATTTTTTCACTATGGTAGTCCATGGGGTCCATGGGGTCAAGAACTGGTTGGTTACAGGCATTAATCTCAATATCTTTCTCTTTTTAATCTAATTCATACCATTTTGGAACAACTAGATAGTGAGTAATTCATAACAGAATTTGTAATTTAGGTTTAACTATTACTTTAAAAAGCTATGTGATGATAAAGTGTCGACTGAAAGAGGTTTTTCAGACTGTGTGTGTTATGTATTAGAAATGTACAGCATCGTTTCCCTGCAGGATCTTGGTTTTGGATGTCCTGCAGAGTTTTAACTGGTGTGGTTTTGGATTTTTATTTAATGTGAAGCTGTGACTCAGATCTTCCACTAGTGATAGAGTGAGCTAGTGAGCTCTAACTAGGGTTGACTGAATTTCAGCCCCAAGGTTGTGTTTTCCCATAATGCCTGCATTCTTCAACCCCACCATGTTCCTCAACAAACCATAAATCATTCTCTTTGCTTATTCACTAGTGTCCTTACTCGATATGTGGGGTTCGGATACACATTTACCAGACGTATTTATTCTGACACTATTCAGACGTGAAATGCAAATATTGACAGAATTTTTTGAATGGAGCCTAGATGTGTCAACAGAGAGCAATGCAAATGAAGACAACTTTCTTTTATTGGTTTGTTTTTGCTTTGTGAAATCCATTCCATAGCTTTAGATAATGATGTTATAATCTTATTCTTCCTATAATTCTTAAAAGCCACAGTCACAGGGGGATCTTAGCTTGTGAAAGGACATTTTTCAAGCTAACCTCTCTTGACTTTAAACACTACGGGTCAAATAGATTAAAGCTGAACACACAACTGCTACGGGGCTCAGGAGGGTTTAGGGCAGTTTCACTTTCACCTCTAGACCATAACTTTAATTTGCTTGGATAAGTTCATTGATAGAACAAAGGTTTTACAATCATGTTTACAGTAAATTTGTTTTTATTTTTGTGCGATACCATGCAATATTTTTCTGTATAGGCACAAAATGTAGCACATTGACCATTTTCAAGAGGGTTGTATACAATGATTTGCATTGATTGACACAGTTTATTGTCCTCACTGAGTTGGAGTCTATTTTGGATGGAAGCACAAAACATAACAAGCTTCGATTGGCAGACTTACATGTCAGACAGTCTCCTCCTGTCTGTTCAAAGTCTGACTCCTCCTTTGCACTAACTGCAACAAGAGATGTCATATCCCAAGCCTATTCCCAAACTTCATTTTATTATCAAACTCTCTGACATGGTTTATATCTATAACCTTTATATGACTGTCCCATACTTATTTGAATAATGACAAGTTTGCCACACAAAAAGCATGAATTTCTTTAAGAAACACTCTTCTTACATTCAGAATATTTCTATTTTACAGCTTCCTTTATTGTATTCACATCTAAGCAAGACATGTGTTCAAATCTTATCTTATTGTCATCTTCCCCCCCTACAGGTTTTATCTCGCCTTGTGTAACTTAGTAACTTTGTTGTATCTTTTGTTCACCTTTTGTTATCTCTGCTATTTACCGTTTCATTGTCTCCTCGATTAAAGCGTCTGCTAAATGTAAATGTAAATCTACATTGTAAATTTACATTCTACAACCTAAGCCATAACTGCTACATTGATCAGATTTGGGGAAGACTCTGCTGATCTCCTGAAGATGTGAAAGGTCCACAAAAATATTGTGCAAGGAGATTGATTTTAGTTTTAAAGTTGCACAAAGTAAATGCAGATGGTAAAACTATTCCTTGTGTTTTAACAATTTGTTGAAGTATAGCCTTCTCAGAATCCCCCTGTTCTTCAGGTCAGGATAACAAGAATGGGGGTGGGGTTAAGTCATCCCCCTTTCTCCTTTTCCAAATCTTTACTTTAACAAGCAAAGTACTTTTTATAGTTAACACAATCACACATAAAACAAAAGCAGTATAGGTTTGCATTGAAAATATTGAGAAGCATCTCTCATTTGGAATGAAATGGGATTGTAAAGAGTGTGGAACAGCACCTCCCCTCTTTAATGTACCCCTACTTTAAATCTCAATGAGCTCAGAGGAGGAAAGAGAGAGAGAAGCTCTTGCTCGTCACACGTCATGGCTCTCTGTGGGAAATATTAATTTGGAACTTTGCTCGGTCTGACCTTTCTGACAGGTCTGTTTATTCAGTCTCATTACAATTTATTTTCCGTGTTTATGTACTGCTATTGCAGACAAATTTAATACAAATGTAAAACTTTTGTGCATAATCTTAAAAGCTGATTGTTGTTTTTTAATATTTGTATGTAAAACGAATACAAATAATCACAACAATAAACATATATCTTGTGAATTAAATGTGTCTTTCGAAGTTTGAGGAAAGTTTGATCATCTGTCTTAAAAGTAAGTTAAACTTTACTAAGTTAAAACTTTTGTCTATTATAATCTGCATATTGATGTTGATTAGAATAAGATTGGTGTCATGTTGTATTTGTTTTCTATTGGTTGTTTATGTTTACGTAATATATTGAATTAGAGATTGTTTCATTGTTGATCAATATTGTATCATTGTTGTGCTGGTCTAAAGGGATAGTACATAAAAAACATTTAATCACCTTTGAGCTGTTTCAAATCTCTTTGTTCTGATTAACACAGAGAAGATATTTGGAAGAATGCTTGTAACCAAACAACTCCATCGATGCAGCAATGGAAAATAACTATACTTTTTTGTTCTGTTGACCGCCAAATAAGATATTTTGAAGAATGTAGGACAACAAAAATGTTCTGGTGTTATTTTGTTTACCATTGTTATTTTGGACACTTTATCTGTGTTAAACCAAACAAAGGCATTTATACAGGTTTTTACCAACTAGGGAGTAATTCATGGCAGAAAGTGAACAATCTCTTAATCCAATAATCTGAGCAGGGAAGTGAACATAAACTGACATGCACATTTAATTATGTGATCAAAGGGATCTTATTTTTAATCTGAGCTTGACTTTACAAGAGAGAGTTTATAAGAAGAGGCAGCTGTTTGTGGATTTATCCGTGGTGTGAAAAGGCAGGAAGGGACTTACAATATGTGTAAACTCTTTTATTAAAGTTTGTTTGAAGCAGTTTTATTGACACACATATGCATTTCACATAAAAAAAAAACAAAGTTACAAGCATGTTATTAAATGGCAAACTATGCATCCTTTACAGCCAAACCCCCTTGCATGGAAACACTGGATCTGCGTGTAAAGTTTAGGTGTGCGTGTTGTTTAGATATATATTTATTTGGGATTTTAGCTTAAGGGCCACAGCTGTGTAGACTAAACACTTATCGCTGTTGGCTATGAGCGTGCATGGGCACACATGCGTGCCTGTTTATGCTTGTGATCTTCAGTGTGTTGGTCTGGATGTGTTTTTCAAACAGCAAGTGCGTTGACCGACTCAGGGTTATTTTCTGGCATATTGCATCCATCTGTTGTTATGAAACCATGACTTCATGTGACTTCAGTTTGCTCTATCCATTTTGTTTCTTCAAGAAGAGATGTCCAAGAAAAACGCTTCGCCAGTGTACCAAACTCTGGAATGTGTGGGACGGATTTAGGAGACCAAATGTCAGAGGGTTGGCATGTTAATGATACGTAAGACTTACGTTCACTCAACAGTGGGCACTGAAACGCAAATGTGGGCCGGACGGGATGTTTTAGGAACATTTCACCTATTCTTTAGAGTTAGATGATTTATTGTGGATAGACTATTACACAACTGATGAGAAATGTGGTCAAGCGGTGAAGTCAAGCAATTGTTTAATTCTAACAGATTCCCATTTTTATGGAGTTGTTTTTCCCCCTATAGTTTACGTCCTCTTTTGTTACTACATTCAGAAAAATAGACTGTTCTGCCCAATATTTGGGGGTTTTACAAAGGGAAAAAAAGTCTTAAATATTTTCCATGAGCTCTTATTCCACTTCCAGTGAGTTTCCAGGCTCGCGTCCATCCATCGCTCTGTGGTCTCTGATTCAGATTTGTGGGAAAAGCAGAAAACCACACAGGACCTGGTGCTCGAGAGACAATAAGTGATGTTTAAGCCACTTTTATGGTGACATAAGCTTTTTTGTAAATACATTGAATGACAGCAGAACGAAGTCCTATAATGTGGATGAAAGATCAAACATTACAATGAATCAAAAACAGACCCTGGTTTTTGAAGAGAAAACATCCTGTTTCATCTTAAGGGCTTAGTTCTCTCAAAAATAAAAAGTCTGTCATCATTGAGTAACTCTTGTGTTGTTCAAAATTCACATGGCTTTCTTTTTTTTGTTAGGTACGCCAGCCCCAATTACCAATCACTTTTATTGCTTTTTGTATCCAATAAAAGACAAATGGTCAATTTGTCTATATATCCTAACTTAAGAAATATTATATTCTTTATTGAAAGCTTTCTTTCCCTCTTTAGGTTACACTCTGTGTTTGGGTAAATCCTACATCTTTCGTTTTAACCATCCAGAGGAGGCAAACCGAATGAAAAGCATGCTCCCTCAGAAGAGCCCGGTATCTCCGCTGGTGTATAGCACAGGTAACTCCTCCATCCACTAAACTTCCCTTCATACTCGTCTCACTTCTTTAATACTTATATATCAAAAGCCTAAAGCCTAATACGGGCGAACCCCCTCGGATGGGTGACACTACTGATCTCCTCTCATCTTTCCAGCACACACACACACCTGGTCCATATCCCGTATCACAACAACTAACTTGAAAGAAGATTCAGTGTGTGTAATAAATTTCAGCATTATGTCACAATTCTTTTGGCAATACGATCCTCAAAGGTTTAGATGTAACAGAACCCTTTTTGAGGACGTTGATAGAGGCTGGTGTACAGACATTGCTGTGAAGACCTTAGCGAGATGTTAAGATATAGGAACATTTAAGGACATGCAGAAAATCAAAAAGACTCCAAAGTGTGACTTTGGATCCAACACTGAGTCTCATGGAATGTATGATCTGAACACAGATTTGAGCTGGATTATCTCTGATGATTTATTGAATGTTTTGACTGGGATGTAGATAGTGGGGCATTAATCCCCCCCACACACATACACTGCCGAGACACATTGTGTGTTGCTAGACAGCAGGGAAGAACCTTAACATAAACAAATGTGAATCCATTCACTGCCGGGCACATAGCAAACCTGGGAAAAGCACACACACGTACACATGAGACCTAACTACAGTGCTTACTATTTCGCTATTGTGTTAAGTGTGATCTTAACTAGTGTGTTTGCACTGCTGAGGTATAACCGGGTCAGTTCTGTTGACCATTTATACATTGCTCGTGACCTCTTTGAACCTTGAAACCTTAGTTCTTATTCAGTGCATTTGCATTGTCAAGCGGAAACTAGTAAAGTTCTCAACATCCTAAATTACATTTAACAGTCAAAATAAACAGATTAAAATGAGCAAAAACTAACTGTTATTGTGTGAACAAAGAATGTGTTCATCTGCACGTGTCAGTTTCAAGGTAGCCATAAAATGGGATTCTTGTTGATAAATGGATAACCAGACACTTTCTCCACCCATATATGGTCAAAGTGTGTGTGTTCGTGTGATCATACATGCCTTTCCTCACGTCATCCTTGTGATCTATCACCTTTACACGAGAGGTTCGTCTGCGATTTAGCTTTTGCTCCAGCCAAATGTTCACACTTGGCATGTGCAGGTTAAAGGTTTTATGAGCGTTTATGTCAGTTATCTAAATAGGAATTCCTTTGTTCTGGGCTCTCCTGGCACGTGGCACAGTGAAGCTTACCTCTCATCTATAGACTGGAGTGATGAGGTGTGTGCGTTCAAGGGAGTGCTAAACAGATGTGGAAGACTCCAAATCCTAGAGACCTGGACTAAAGGATATGTAGGGATTGTATATATTTGAGTTTTACTAATCTAGGTGCAAAGGTTTGTGGTGTTTAAAAAGTGCTCTTTAAATAAAACCTGTAAGTGTTTTCAAAGCATTTTTTTACTAACTTTGGACATACTTGAACTTTGGACTCAATATGAATCAGTTTCTGTTTTTAGAAAAGTCTTCATTGTTTTTCTTGGCTTTCAGTGCTGCTTAGAATGTTTGAATGGATAGACAGGCAATCTTCTGGATTGCCAGAGTCAAGTGTATTTGTCAGAGCTCCATGCATTTCTGCAAAACAATAACCCAAAAGTTAACTTTGGCTTAGTGTACATTTATATAACTTCTTCTTACCACTTTCTCTTATTCTAATAGGCTGATATTTATTCATTTGCACATGGTTTGCTTTTTCAGACTATCTGAAATTTAGCAGTGACTATAGTCACTGTCTGGGTGGAACCAGCACTAGGGGGATGCGCTCCGTCTCCGAGCTGCGGGATTTAATGGACACTTTACAGAAAAAGAAACAGGCCCTTGAGAATAGCCTGCGAGCCAATGGTGACTCCAGCCCCTCTTACTTCAGCATGACACCGTCTCCGCCCACCACGCCCAATCTGTTGTCACCCATAACCTCCTCGTCCCCGATACCATCCTATCAGGAACAAGCCAGGCGCTTGTATAATTCAGAACGGCCACCACTGGCAACCAAAAGTCCAACTTATGCACCCAACAGTATGCCTCCATCTCCCCGCCGTTCAGACCCCCGAGATCCGTCACTTCCTTATTCCCGACCCATTATGCGGAACCAATCTCAAGATAGTCTTCTCAGCACTGCGGTGGAAATTCGTCGTACCCCAACTTCAAGTTCTGTTCTCGCAATGTGGAATGGCTCATCCACTAGTGTAGCTGGATCTCTCCCTCCCACACCAGGGGGCGGAAGTGGGGCAGCTAGCATGCCCTCCAGTCCTCGTATGGCTCGCAAGTACATTACCCCGGACCAAAGTCGCAATGGAGCAATCGACCCTACCCCACGACAAAGGAAGTATTCGGCTGGGTCACTCACAGGCATGAGCTCACACAGTCGCTCCTTACCACGCCTCTATCGCCCCGCCGATAGCCAACTTACCCTTCCCTCGACTTTCCGATCTCCAGACGGCCACTCTTCCCACCCAACTGGGGTCCCTGAAGACTGCCCTCAGAATGGTAATTCCGAAGTCGTCTGTATTTCCCTGTCCACCAGACCTGGTACCAAACACACCATAGCCCCTCCAGATGTCACCAAGACTTCGGAAGAGGCCACCAGTCCTCGGCAGGCCAAGAAGGTTAGTTTGACATCTATCAGCTCCTGCTCTGATTTGGATCAGCAAAGTCTTCGTGGTCCCTCCCCGGCTCTTGAGTTTAGTTTCGGGGAGAGGAGGCAGTCGATCGGGAAGGCAGGGATTGCGCCACAGGGAGGCTTCCGGGAAAGGAAGGGCAGTATCAGCTCTCTGAGTGGAAAAGAAGAACTTCAAGACTATCATCAAAGACAGAGAGATGAACGACTGCGGGAACAGGAAGTGGAGAGACTGGTGAGACTTTTTGTTTATCATTTTCACTTGTTGGGTCTTTAAGACTCTCCAGGTTCTTTCTGTTAATGTACTTGTGAGATTTTAACCCATTTTGCATTATGGGAATGTGTGGTAGCTTAGATATAAATCCAAATGAATCTTGTGGCAAACGTGGGTTTCCCAGTCAGTTTCCTTTTAGAGCTTGTGTACATGCAACTCTAATCCCCAACCATAGGAGATTGTGATTGGTAGAGATGTATCATTGCCCCTCACATTCCAAATGCAGATCACAAAATATTCTTCTCGATCTCTGTGGTGGACTTGGTGAAAGACCCAACCAGAGGCGTGGCTGCAAAACAGTCCTATTAATAGATGGTTTGACAGCCCAGAACCACATTCACTTTCAGTGAACTCGGCCTCCCATACGCACTCTCTCTGGGAGGCCGCCCACAGCGGTAGATGATCCTGGCATACTGCCCACACTAACACGCTTCATTCTTGCTCCTCAGCTGTTCTCTGCGGGGATCAGTTGAAAGTCAACAGTGCTTTTGTACACTGTGGTTGCGATAGGCCACCTGTGTCGCCGCCCTGCTGGGCAGAGGCCAGATCATCACCCATTTATTACTTACCGCCAGCCTGTAGTTGTGGTACAGGCTTGGTGAAAGTGAAAACCAGACCACTAGAGGTGGATAAGTTTATCTACACACAAATAAAGGCTTTTACTAAAGTATTTCATTTTAAAATGCTGGAAGTTAGCATTGCGTCCAAAAAACACACTGGCTAGCTGTGTTCCAAACTCTAAAGAGATGCTTTATCTACTGTCATTTTGAACTGGGTATCCTAACTTGAAGGAAAGCTTGTGATCCATTTGTTACTTGGTAAGAAGAGTGTGAAAACCTGGAAATGATATATTTGAAATTAACATATCGATAAGTGTTGGTAACTGAAAATCTTTGCCCCTATTGACCTTCATTGTTTTTATCATTGGAGACCAAGGGATTTTGGTAACCAACATCTTTCAAAACATTTCTGTATGTGTTTTGCAGAATAATGTAAAAAGTCATTCAAGTTTGAAATGACAAGAGGGTTAGTGACTGATGACAATTTCTTTTTTCAGTGAATTATCCATTTAACTTAAAATATATATGTTTAACTTTTGATAAGTGAATTAACATGAGCTAACAATCAGCAATACTGTTTTTCAGAATTTATAACTGCTTTTAATGTCATGCATGAAAAAATTCATGTTAGTTCATTGGGCACTTCCTTATCTCCTTGACTCTTTGTAAGTTACTTTGGAGAAAAGCGTCTGCTAAATGCCTAAATGTAAATGTAAATATAATTTACAAAATGTAATGGAAAATTTAATGTAAAACTATTACTTAGCTAGTGCATTGTGGGATTGCTTTATTACCAAAAATTATCCCATGTAACATTTTCTTCAAGATAGTTAGTGCAAAGCTTTAAAGCATGCCACAATGTGAAGTAATAGAGCTCCGTTGACCTTGATCTTATATAAATAAAATTGTTTACATTGTCACTGTCCTTTAAATCCATTACGGGAGCCATTGACATTTACCCTCTGTCATACACTGGCATGGAGGTGGGACGGGCATACGTTTCAGCAGAAGGATTAAATCACATTGCTGCTATTTGTATATCTTCTCCTGCTCAGTACCATCAGTGGTTTTAATGGGTCAAGTTTCATTCCTTGCCCAGATTCTGAGAGCTGTCGTTTCCCTTCAGTCTGTTGTGTACATTAGTGTTATGGGAGAGATGGCATAGTTTTTTATTGTTCTTTTTTTATTGGTGATGAAGAAGTGTTCTTTTCCTGCGGAGTTGGGGTCACCATGTGCCCTATCTCTGTATCCGATGACATGGTGAGTACAGCTGAAAATTCCATCACTGGATCATGGTTCATTCATATCGAAGGCTTTCGTGGATCATGTTTAGATTTATAAGGAACTACTCCTAATATGGATTTAATTACTGTTAATTTCTGGGGTGCACAATTGACAGCTATCTGAGCTGTGAGGTCATCTTCAAGGCTTTGGATGTACTTGCATTTCAATAAATGCAGGGCTCGTTAAAAGCCGAATTCATTCCCTGGTAGCCAGAGCTGCCTCCCATACCAGATCTGTTTTTGGTTTCATACACCTTAAATGCTTGGGAAATTGTTGTCTTTATAACATGTAAAAGTACTGGTTGGATTAACAAGAAGATGTTGAGGCACTGCTTGCTTTGCGCTACTAATAGGCTCTTAGAGTGAAGTGTTTGTTACATGGCAAAAGTCTTTGTGACATGCTCAGAACTGCTGAAAGTAAATCTGTGCATATCTCAAAGGTGAGGAATGTTTCCAAATGCATCATACCGCACAGATGCAAATCTGCCAGTAAATCCGATGTCTGATGAGATTGTATACGTCCAAATGTTAATGTTCTCATGGCTTGAATCCACAGGAGCGTCAGCGTTTGGAGACTATCATGAGTCTTTGCTCTGAAATGGGCCGCGCAGAGCAGAGCAAATCTGGCACGGCCGTGGCGGACTTACAAAAAATCAACAAGGAGCTGGAAAAATTACAGGTGTCGGATGACGAGTCTACGTTCTCGGACTCTGCAAGTCTCTCAGCCAGCTTCTCTACAGAGAATGACCTCGACTCCAGAACCCGGGAGTCCCGGGCTGCTGAGGAGAGACAGGTACGGCAGCGCAGGAACAGTGGACAGAGAGACGTAAGGGGGGAGGCAAATGCTGTCTTTAGCCCCGTCACCATACCTTCTCCTCGAATACGGACCAACAAGGTAATTGTTACCCAGTTTATTTTAAAAAGTAATGTTGATTAGGGTGATTTTATATGAAATAATTTAAACAAAGTTGTCCAGAGTGAAATAAACTTACAGTGGTCCGCCAGTAAACTCGTGGGATATTTCACCAACTTATTTCACAGATCTAATAATTTATTCACCATCATGTCATTCAAAACTTATATTGAGTCTTGAGTCTTTCTTCTGTGAAAAACAAAGAAAACTTTTGACAAATGTCTGAGATATCCATGTCATTCTTCAAAATATCTTCATATAGGTTTGGAATGATGTATGGGTGTGTAAATGATGAAAACTTTTGGCTGAAGTATTGTCTTACATATTTAATAACCTTATCTGCTGATCAGGTGACCCTCGGCGTCACTCCCACAGGCTGTTTTCCACTATAGCTTCATGCATTGAGTTTTGCTCATTCAATGTGTTTTTAATTCTGTTTAGGTAATTGAATCATCGTAAAGCCAGACCGTTTCCTTACTGCTAATTCCTTTGACCTTAGAGTATCCCTCCCTTCCCTGGCATGCACAACCACACCACTTGATTCCACAGAGAAATATGCCCCCATCTTCCCTCCCATATTTATGGAATAATACAAAGAGGAATACATTTCATTTAAATAGAAATGTGCAATATTAATATTAATTTATATCATTTTGGTGGGTTGCATGTACGGCAGATCTTTAAGAGGCAGATAAGCCAAAAATAAAAATCTGGTCAAGTATTAACCCCATGTTGTCAGTAACATTAAACCTGTATGTCAGTTTAAACCAGCGTAGAAAAAAAACATTATGAAATTTACAAAAATGTGCTTGTGGTTGAGTCCAATGAAAGGCAAAGATGACAATGCTATTTGGATACCATCATTCATCAAAATATCAAATTTTTTGTTTAGCAGAAGATAAATCCTCACGGTTTGGAATTGCTTAAAGGGTGATGAAATGATGGCAGAATTGTTAATTTTGGTAAACAGTTGTAAACATATGTATTGGAAACTGGTTTTCTTTTCCCACACTTAAATTGCACTGAGACAAAGCAGAGATGTGCCCCCGTCACTAACAAACTATTATATAAACATTATTGCTCAAATATGGAGAAATAACAGGCACCAGGGTTGGTTGAGCCTGGTCACAAACTCTTCTTTAGACAGTTAAACATGATGAGTTCTCTTGTTCAACATGATTCATTTGTTTTAGACAGGGTTAGACGCACAACGTAGCGCACAACAAAAGGCTTCGGAATTTTTTTTTTTAAATATACAACTTGCAGACGTCACGAAAATATCAAGTTATTTATTGGCCATACACCCGTAAAATCCCACCAATCACAAGCGTGGAATTTTATGGAGAATCCCTTGTGAGGAACGCCGTGAGGAGCGGGAGCTCAGCTTTATCTGGAAGCAGTCGTAAAGTTGTATATACACAGTAAATGTGTAAAAATTTTGGATATATGAACAACGCAATTCTACACTACAGGTTCTTGAGACTAACATAAAGGTGACAGCAACAGCATGTGCTACTTCTCCTTTAAGGAAATCAGGGGTACTTCCGTCCCTCTGTTCCTCAGAGTTTCCGTTGAACACATCCATCACTCCTGTTGTTTTCTTCAGTGAATTGTGGGTCAGTGTCGCTGCCAGAAGGGGGTGTGTTGTGTTCTTGCTGTATTTACTGCTGAGACTATTTTAAGGCTTAGGGCTTTGATTATTTTATCCCTTAAACTCATATTTGACATAAAAAATAACATATTTGAATGTTTAATCCTCTGAAAATTCCTGATTTCAAATAGCTTTAATGTTACTTTACACATCTTTAAGCATGATTATATTTATATTTATGAATAATAAAATCAGCTCTGCCTCCTCTCAGGCCGTGTTTGGCAATTCCAGATGCTTTGCCATTCTTGCATATCTATGGCTCGAACCAGTGATCAAATGAGTTTGTTGATTGGTTTAAAGTTTATGACATCATTAACAGTGCATATTATAAAAAACATAAAAAATATTTAGAATAAAGTTATTCACGACGTTATACCCCTCTGATGTTTTGATCTATACAAAATAAAGCATATATGTATCTTAAATTAATTACAATTATATTTTATATATATTTACATTTTATGGACGTGACAGTATTCACAATATAATTTTCAACTTATTTAATACTGTTTTCTCACATTATAATGTCCTTAGCCATCACCAGATGACGAGGCACAACTGAAGCTGGAAGTGAGACGCATCGAGGAAGATAGAATCCAGGTCCTAAATAATATGGATGAATTGGAGCTGAAGATCAAAGACCTGGACAACCAGATGGAGGAATCCATCAGAGAGGTATGCCAGTGTGGAAAACATGGGTCATCATGGATGGTGGGATTAGTTTAGAAAGGGATGTCAACTGTGATGCAGTCCACAGATAGAGGAAAAGGAACCAAATGCCTTTCTTTATCAGTTGTTGAACATAAACCGTGTGTATTTTAAAGCGCAATGTTCATGGAGAGAGCAAAATTAATAGGCCCGATGATGTGATGGAGTAAAACATCCATCACTTGAATAAATGTTGAGTAGATTGGTCATCTGCCAGCAGTTTCACTTTAATGCTAATTCAGCTGTTCCATTAGACTTCCATTCAACAAACTAAAGCTGTCTGTTCTGTATAAGTTTTATGGGCTTGAGGCTTTCATGAATTTACGAGCTCAGACTCTGGGCTCTTTATATTTGTGTGAACTGAGGCACCTTCAAGGTGGTCCAGAACATTGTGACATCACCGTTTGCAGCAACGTTATCGTATTCAACACTAGAAGCTGCGGTTTGGATTTTGTTGTTCTCTAAATGAAAAAAACAAAACGATTCAGTCAAATCGTCGGATGAAATGAAGTGTTAATGTGTGTGTTTAGCTGGAAGTGGAGCGCGCTCTATTGGAAGGTGAACAGGATTCAGAGACTTCTCAGCTGCAGCAGGAGAGAGATGCTTTGGAAAAACTTAAGGACAAGATGTCTGACATCGAACTCAAAGCACAGACGGAAAAATCTCAGGTATGTGTTCCGAGCACCAAATGCATTCTTATAATAAAATGTATTGAAAAAGCATATACACTATGGGTCAAACATTTAAGGACACTTGAGTGAAATGTTTCCCATTCATTTAAAACACTTTTAATATGAAGATGTAAGTTTTTAATTAAAGTCTTAAATTGCTTAATTGGAAATATATATATTTTTTTATAAAAAACATACACCTTATGTTTAGAAAACGATTTGAAATGTATGACTTTGCGAATATTGAAGAAAGAACAGCCAATAAGAGTGCAGAATGAGACCGGGACTCAAAAAACATCTCAAATTGAGACCTTAAGAAGCTGCTTTATAAAATGACAAGAAAACAGTCCCAAAGAAATGTCTGAGAACAGTGGTGTATGATATAAATTAAAATATAAAATTATTTACAAAAATTAAGACGTTTATAGTGGATACATCTATGTTAACCTGACCACATCAGAAACTCAACTTTGGCTTGAAAAATATAAAAGGGAAATGTTTTTGTCTTCAGTGTGTCACAGTTTGTAATACACCACCTCTGCTAAACCTAGTGACACCACAAACTCTGTTGATGTAAGGGATTTCTGAGCTAACGGGTTGTGGAAAGTCTGTCACCTCCGTCCACGGGGGTCAAGTTCAGACTTCCGGCTTCTTCCATTTCAGCCTGGCAGCTGCGCGGACACACGTATCTAAATCCACGCTTGAACTCTTAAAGGTCATGTCAGAGGTGTTAACTCCTGTGAAGAATGGTTGCTTTGCTTCTTCCCGGATTTATAATCTTATTGGATGAGCTATGTTCAAAGCTGGTGTGAATAACCCGATATACTGTATGCACACATGTGACCATGCATCAAGTCAGAGTCTAGTGAGCCTACTGAACATATTGAAGCATCAGTGAAACACAATAAAGGTAGAAGACGGTAACTTGATGCTGCCTGCTAAAAAAACCTTTTGGGTTTTATGAATGGGTCAATCCTTGATTTCTTTGCCTGTGTATGTAGACATCAGAAAGACAAATGTTAATACAATATTAGAGAATTCTCTTGTTTAAATCTTTTAACATTGTGTTGCTTTGCAACACAAACGTCAAGTGCAGATGACTTGTTGTGCAGAATGGGTGTTTTTAACTATAAATAAGTGTATTCATTGAATATTGTTGTTTTGTATCATGTTGCCAAATTGCCTGTGGTTTATAAACATAATAACTGTATGGTGGTCTCTATGGCTTGTGTTTTATTTTAATTTGTGTTTTAATTAAATTTTTCATACAAAGGTTATATATTTGCCATCTTTACAAAACAGTTTACTTACCTTTTTTAATGTAATACTTTAGTAAAATTCTTAGTAACTGTTTGTGATTTTTGACGTTATTATAGTAAATACATAAATGTAGAGGACAATATTTACTTAAGCTTATTAATTTACTAGCTTGTACTGCAGAATTTATGCTTATTATACTAGGTACACTAAAAATTATATACAACTTACAATAATTTGCAACAGCAAAAATAAAATAGTTAACTCTATTATATGATTTTATGTGGGTGTCCACTGACTTGTTCAAGTCTGTTTATTTGATTTATTTTTTTAAATAAGGGGCCATATACAGTTTTTGTAATCTAAAATATTTTAATTAAAATTTTTCTATTTTCTTACAAGATTAAGCAAATATTTAAAGGCAAATTTTCATTCATGTTCCCACAAGAGTTCAAAGGACTTTAATCGTGCTGTCTTGCTGTCTTTTATTGTCTTGTCTTATTGTCTTGTCCTTAAGATTGGGATAAGATATACAGGCATGAATCAATGATTTCATTGATTTTTTCTAAATTCAGAATAGTACAGATATAAGATACCGTTGCAGTAATGCAAAAATATCCATTTCTATTGTCCTCATGTCCGGCTTAAAGGCACAATCTTCGCATTTCACATTAATTCCACACTTCCATTTCCATCATGTTCTACACACCCTCCTGCTTACCGATTGTAGGAACTAACACCATCCATTCCACCTACTCCGGCGCTAACCCTTCTCTCATCTCTTCCTACATCTCGTCCGCGTGTCCGTGTGAAGGACAAAGCCAAGCTTGATGTGGAGCGCGCAAAGTTAGATCACCTGGTGAATCTGCTAGCAGAGCAGAAGACTCAGTTGGACACCTGCCCTGAAGCCCTGAAAGAGCAACTTCAACTGCAGTTCACCAGGGTCAGTACTCGCTCACAGCCTTCGTCCATCTCTTCTTCATAACCCAGTCCCTCTCTTCTGTGCTTGCATCTGTCTCGTCTTTCTTGCTTACACCACATGCATTTCATAACTGAATGTGTTGCATGGTTTTTAAATTTGTAGGTAACCACAAAAATGAAAATTCTGACATTTACTTACCGCCTTGTCATTTCGAATCTGTATGACTTTCTGTTTTCTGCACAACACAAAAGAAGATATTTAGAAGACACTTGATAACCAAACAGCCGTGGCCCCTATTTATTTCTATTGTATGGGCACAAAACCAATGCAAGTAAATGGGTGCCAGGTACAAAATTCTTCAAAATATCATCTATTGTGTTCTACAGAAGAAAGTAGAAGTTCGAAATGACAACTGAGAAAATGTTTACAGAACATGTTATGTTTTGGGTGGTCTAACTTTAATATTAACATAAAATACCTTTTTTAAGAAGCATGACTTACCTGCTTGCTCTGTTGGTTAATAACATACTTCATATTGGCTTGAAATGAGAAAAAGTAAATGATGACAACATTTTTATTTTTGGTGAACTGTCCCTTTAATGTCCATAAAAATAATGCCACACTTTCAAAACTTTTTGTATGATTTTAATCTTCTACCAAGAAGACAGAACAATATAATGTTAATTCTTAAGTAATTGTGTTGATGCGACCAGGACATTTTGAGGAAACAATGGTGTTAGGTGAAGCTGTGTGGCTTTGAATAAATGTGGTAAGTAGGCTGGCTGTTTATTTAACTGAGTAGTGTGGAATGGCCGGAGGTTTTCTTTAGATCACTGAAGGTCACGATTTGTGGGTGTTGACATGATTGATCTGAAGGTCAGCGGTTACGGGTGAAAGTTGTATAGTTCAAGTGTTGTCTGGCATGTGGTGGCTGAGGGCACATTTATGACTCTGATGGGACTGGTTCCGACCATTAAATCTTAACCCTCATCTCCATCCCGAGGGAGGGTAGAGGAACCAAGAGCATTTGCTTTGGGATGGTGTTGGAGGATTGGGAGTTCTTGTGTCTTTGAAGCTATTTGTCCCGGAAGGAGATGACTTCACTTTCTTGGCGCATGGTCCGCTTTGAAAATAAAAACTTAGCACCATCTGTATTTATTTGTGTATTAGGATTCAGAGACACTGGAGGTGGAGACCAAACGTTTTGAAGATCTGGAGTTTCAACAACTGGAACGAGAGAGTCGTCAGGATGAAGAGAAGGAGACGCAGACCCAGCAGTTTCTCAGGGAGATAGCAGAATATCAGCGCAGTACCGTCACGAGGAAGGTGGGTTACCCGTCTGTGTGCACATAATAATAGAAGTATGGATAAATCATAGACATTTAAAGAGATCTGAAGGAACCTGAGGGTCTGTGTGTTAACACTGCAATGAATGATTCCATTAGGAAAGGATCCTTGCCCTTAAGAAGCAATGCACACAGATTTCCCAGCAGGCTGAACAAGACAAAGAAAACTTCTTGAAGGAAAAAAGTAACCTTCAGATGATGCTACAGCAGGTATAACCTTAGTCTTTATTATATCATGAGTGAATTAAAGTGATTATTCCTAAAACTTCTTGATATTTTAAACCCTTATGACTTTCTTTTGGAGAACGCAAAATAAGATATTTTAAAGAATGTTTTGAACTGGCACCCTTTCAATTGTTTTCTTGTGTCCGTTTTAAGCGAATGTTTGCCAGTGCTGCATTTTTCAATATATCTTCTTATGTTTTCTTCAGAGGAAAGTCATACTGGTTAAAATGGGTAAAGGGTGAGCATTAATGTGAACTTAAAGTTGCCCTTGCAGAAAAGTACATTTTGGTTTGGTTTGGTTTTTAAGTAATTTATGTTTTCCTGATCATTAATAGTAATATTAAATCTTGGGTTTTTTTCATAAGGAAAAGGAGAATCTCACCAGCTTAGAGAAGAGATATTCACAGCTCACTGGGACTCTTGGTTTCCCTATCAGTCCTGGAAGTATGAAAGAGGTGAGCAATATGAAACCCGTCAATCTCATATCACATGCCCTCGTTGACTTCTGTCTTGACATGATCTCCAGCGTTGTCCTCTCTTGAAGCACACATGAGGATATAACCATGTGTGGCAACCTATAAACATCACAGTTCAACTGAGACTACGATTAAGCATTTCCCTGTAGAATTTATGCCCTTATAACACACCTTGCCGTCTGGAAGTCTGTAGTCTCTGAGGGTTGTTTGTGTTAGCTCAGACGTTTCCTTATTCTGGAAATGGGTCTGTTTCCCTGTATTCCAGGACTGCATCCAATTGGCTGATGTGTGTCTGCCTCATAGTGAATTTTCTCATGCCCACAAAACCCAGTCTGCCCTTCCTGCCGACCTGCTGATGTTTTCTTCTCTTCTTTCTTCTCTGTCTATCAAAAACACAGAGGTAATGCATAGGCTCTGTGCACGCAAAATATCTCCTAACATGACTTTTCTAGTGTTAACAATAAAAATAACTTACTAATGATTTCCTGTTATATATTTTTCAGCACTATAAAATGTGTTTTGTGTGATTTCTGTAATAATTATGGTTTATGTTGTTTGCATCATGTAACAAAATCTCTCATCACCATGATTGTTTATCCTTTTATTGTTACCTCATAAAAATTACCTGTTTTTAATAATACCTCATAGTCATTAATTTGCTTAATGATTATTTTTAACCCTCTTGAATGTACTTTAATTTCTCTTTCCAACATTTTTTCCAAATGGTTTGTTCCACAGGGCTATGTTACAGTCACTGAGATCAATGAATTGTACTCTCAACTGGGGGTAGACCCCACCACAAACCCCCTTCTTAACCATCCCCAGCTCTCCCCTGACGCCCCTGCCACCGGGACTGACCCTAGTGTTGCGGAAATTACTGCCCCGCCAGGAGAGGGTGAGGTGTGTGATCAGGATGGTTTATGTTCATTAGATATACAGGAAATATTGAGCATAAGGTCACTGTCGGGTTTGGTTTTCTATAATTTTCTGGGTGTCAGCCATATCACTCAGAATTTAGTGGTATTTAAGTTATAAAGTTCTTTTGGAGTGGCATGAAGGGTCACTTTGGACAAACTTTCCTCACTGCTTTAGGCCTAAACTGCCTTACTCTCTGATGCGCACTCTTCTTTTCCACCTTCTTCTTTTTTCCGCCGAAGCTTCTTTATCCCTCCCGTTCACTTCTTCCCTCTGCCCCTTCTTTCACCACGTGCTCACGTGCCAACCCCAAACCTCCCTCTGTGCACTGGCCTGAGGACATAGCCACCTTCCTCAACCCCTCTCCTCCTCCTCTACCTGCCAAAAAACTGCGTCGCCACAGGCAGGTAAACCATGTGTGTTTGCCTGTGTGTACACATTAAAACTCACGACATTTCACCTTTAACATTTATTGCTGTAGCATTTTCGCACCTTGGAGGAAAGAAAGCGGTACGGGAAGCAGGGCGGAGCCCATCTCAGTGACACTCTTCCAAGGAAGAAGACTCAGCCCACTGTACCTCCACAATTCACATGTGCAACACTCGGTCGTAACATATCCTCAAAAGTAAGAATGCACGAACGATACCTAGGCACACATATTTGAGATACTAGTCCCCCAAATAGTGTCATTATTTACTCATGCTCTTGTCATTTTAACCCTGGATGACTTCCGCAGAACACAAAATGAAGATATTTTGAAGAATGCTGGTAACCTTATTGGTTTCTTGTCCATAAAATAGAAGTGCCACTGCTTTTCAGTAACCCACATTCTTCAAAATATCTTCTTTTGTGTTCTGAGGGAAAAAGCCATGCAGGTGTGAAAGCCATGCAGGTTGGGGAACTACCATTTTTAACACATAATAGAGTATCTGATTTATACACACACACACACACACACACACACACACACACAAAAAACAACACAATTTTAGTTAAATTAAGTAAATCATTTAACTGTCCATTTCAGTGAATCAGTTTAATTGCATTTAATTGATTCAGTGATTTGATTGAATTTTATCTTTACAGCTTTATTGGTCATTGTTGTCCAACTAATACAAAAATAATAAATACGTGTCAAATGTGGAATGAAACTTTAACAATATGTTCTTGTGTTCAGGCTCATTCACCTTTAACTCAAAGCTCCAGCTGTGGAAGCGTATTGAATCGAGCACTTTCCATCTCTCCCAAGGAGACACAAGTGGAAGCGCACCGTCTGCACAAGGGTAAGTCTCTCCACCTTAAACACACTCTTTTTAAAACACAAAGTGTTATTATGTGGGTGTAATTCTTGCAATGGCTCTCAAAGGTTTTAAGTTGAACTAGTTGTAAATGACTTTCTCCTTCCAGTAGGCAGATGTAAGAGAGGTAGGGCACTGTGTGAGATCTTTCGGCCTGCAGTAGTTTATTGTAGGTTTCAGGGGTTTCTCATTGATGATGAATGTCCTCATCTGGAGAATTTTATTGCCTTTTTTATTGGCTATGGACGTTAACTGATATCATAAGTCTTATTAAAAAGGGAAATCCTAATTGTATTTATTTTTTACTAACCAAGGCCTTTTATTAGTGTTAATAATATAATGCAACACTGGTTCTCATACTAGTTTTGAATGAGTGACTGTGTTATTGTTCTTGTGTGTTGTTCACATGCGGGCAGTTCAATTGAACCTTATGCATTTTTGTTCAAGATTGTGGGTATTTACATGACTTTTGAGGGATAAAGTTGTTGCTATATGTGTTTCTTTAGTTTAAAAAGTTTTTCCCTGGATAATAGTACTTATTGAACATTACATTAAAAAATATATTATTTTCACTCTGCTATATAAAATAATTTACATTTGATACTTACATTACTACATGAAAGAAAAAAATTTAATTTGATTCATATATAATTACAAAATGTAATTATATAATTATACAGTAAAATATAAATTAAAATGGCCGATTTTAAAATAATGAAGTATTAGATTTTTAGTATTAAAGCAAAAATATTATTTCTGAAAAATATTTGATTATAATAAAATTATGTATTATTGTTTTATACATATGCCTTCTAATTTTGTTTGAATCTGCTTAATTTTATTAACTCCTTTGAGTGGTTTCTTTTAGTAAATAAAAATAGGAAATAATGGGTTGCATTTTCTTTTAATAAAATATTTATTTTATACAGTCTTGGTCACTGGATTTTTTGTTTTTAATTTTTTAGGCTACTTTTAGGCAAGCATTGATATAAAAGTAATTGGTCTGCCTTATAAGGTCTTGTTACTGTTGTCCAATAAGATGTTTAATCATTTATTTCATCTGGGTGGAAACTTTGTGTTTATTTATTTGTTTGGTAAAGATAGTGGCAGAATGATGGGAAGACAGGAAATTCCTTCATTCTGTTTTTGACAAACATCAATATCCATCTCAACCAGAGTGAACTTTTATTAGATACTTCTTTTATTTCCCAGCTTTGTATTTGTACAAACAAAGCTTTATTTCCCTGTGAACTTAATTTATCTTCTGTTGCATGATAGTAGTTGTACAGTATATGTACGTCTCATGTGAAGCATCATCATAGGCCATCTCTGTGCTTTTAGTTGATGTTATCAAAGTTAATAGTGGATTCTCACATCCGCTGGGTTATCTGTAGGCTTTTTAACCACTTACTATAACTCCAGAAGAAAACGCCTAACAGCCTCATATATAGTCCTCCATCTGTGCATCTGGTCAGTTGTTCTTCTGGTTCTTAGGTAGCTCTGAATTGGAAAACAGTTAGATATTTTATAGAATACTGTCAGGATATCATTGCAAGGTGGCTGGTCATTGTGAACAAGGGAAGGGACCCCAGGGTGCCCTAAGCCCTGACCGCCCAGCTGTCAAAGAACTGAGCGGCAGGGATGGAGACGTCGCATCTGGGGGTGATGTATCACTCTCAGGTATAGCTACAAAAGTTCAGAAACAAGAAGGCAACTTTGTTTTGAGGCGTTCATCGGAAGCCTTCCTTAATGTTGCTTATAGCTGAATTCTCTTTTTGACAGGACACAGTCAGCAGCACATCGGCGAGGACCACAGAACAAGATCGAATAATCCTAATGGACGCGCTTCGTCGCAGACTAACGTTTATCTTGACACCTTTGGTTACCAAGATAACAGTCGTGCCTTTGACACACTGAGCGTGGACAGCTCTGACAGCATGGACACAAGCATCTCTGCTTGCTCGCCCGACAATGTGTCCAGGTAAAGACCTTTTTCCTTTATTCTTTAATTCTTTATCTTCCATATTACACAAAAATCCCAGGAGACACACAAGGTCATAAAATGAAATGTATACTTACTGTAAATTCATAGGAGTTAGTGGTGATATTTGTATATAATAAGTTGGTAATATTCCCTAAGGTTAGAATAAACTTTATGAATGAGGTATTTGGTATAAAAAAATAAAAAAACATTCAAATGTAAGATATTTTTTAAGGGAAAAATTACAAAAAGGTTTTATTCAAATATTATAAATTTTCCTAACACTTTTGTTTCTATTTGTTGGTCCTTTCGTGTATGGGTTTGGTAGCCATTTTTTCTGAAGCCTTCCTTGACTCCGTTAGCTTTGAAAGTGTTTTTAAGCTTTTTAAAAAAACAAAGTGATCAAAAATTTTAATAATTTCATCATTTTCTCCCTCAAGTCATTTTAAATCTGTTTGACCTAATTTTGAAGCAAACAGAACAATGGACAGAACCCATTCACCCCTGCAAGTAGTTACCAACATTCATCAAAATATCTTCTTTTGCATTCTTCATAAGAAAGAAAGTCACACAGGTTTTAAATGACATTATAATAATGATATAACACAATTCTCATTTCAAGTTGGACTTTAGGGCACTATATATATATAAAGTTACAAATTGTATGTAGTTTTATTTAAAAAGGATTTATTTTAATGGTTTGAGAGGTTTGGCTGATTACATTTATGCATACAAGCTCAAAAGTCTCCTAAATCGCCCTCTTTTAAATCCCAAAAATGCTTTGTTTTTGCATCTATAGCTTACAGATGGTCATGTCAAATCACCGTAACATTTACACATGTGACTTCCATAACCCATAGTATATCAGAAGGTCCTTTTGTAGTTCAAGCCAAAAATTCCATCTGTGGTGCAAAAAGAGAAACATATTGAATAAGAGTGCGCCATGAAGAATCAAATACAGAGGATCAATGAACTACATCTAAGACCTTAGCTGTAGGTAACCATACACCTGAGATCTGCTTCAGAGTGAATAGTTGACATTAGTGACTATGACAGATGAGGCCACATGAGATCATTCCTCAGGGTGAAGGACGTGTGTTGAGCCATAGGCGGTGGGCCGCTGATTGTGTAATTTGAGTGGGTTGCTTGAATAATGTGAGTTCTGAGGGGCCCGGGAAGAACGGTGCGCAACCCCTCCTCCGCTCCAGGGACGGATCCACTCGGATTACAGCAGGAACATTTAGAGGAAACAGATTTCAGGTTTTTTTTCTCAAGTTTGAATGTAATCAACTGCAGAGCGCGGGTTTGGGAGCTTTGTGTAGGATGTGTTGCTACTCTCTCCTTGTTTTTCTTGATGTTCTGGAGTGGGAATGACATCCGTATATCTTCAGCATCACCGGTAAGAGACAAAAAAGATGAAATGATCTGTAGGTTTGATTGATACAGGACCGGGTGGAGTGATGCCTGAAAGGGATGATACAAGGATGCCAGATGTTAACAGCAGCTTGTGAGCAGGTTGAGTGGTTATAATGGAATAGAGACGGTCTTTGATCTTATTTCACATTTTATATATCAGATATAGCCATCATGTTTGCATTGTTGAATTTTTTCGTTTTCATTTTGTAATAAGGTGATGATGAAAATGATTTATTTCAGCAGTCTTTACACAGACTTTCATCTATGTTGCATGATTTTACTTTATGTAAAACAAACAAGAATACTCTTGCATGAATAAAATGAGTAAATTTTCGGGTCAAATATCCTATACCTCAAATATCAAGATGCAACATTCATGATTCGTGATTCTCAGTTGGCAGACACAATTTTGAAAAGTGTATTGCAGTGGTGAGAAAACAGCAGATGGTATAGAAAAGTTCAACAAAAATACTTTGTAATGCTTCACAGCTCATGCTTGTAACCGTCATGATGATGTCATTGTAATATTTAAAAACTGAAATGTGATTGGTTCTCATTCATCCATTATTTATATATAGCAGTGGGTGGTCTTTCATGTGTTTATTTGCGTACTGATCCGTGATTGGTCTTTTCTTTTTTATATATGTTTTAATGATCTATAGCCACATCTACACTGAAAAACTGTCAGTGTTATATGCTGACTGTCTTAAGCATTTATGATTTCATTTAAAAAAAAACATGGCGAAACACATTTTTGGTCAATCAGCCCTTAAGTGCTTATAGGATAGCATCTTTTGTTTTATTGACAGCTTTGGGTTTTTTTCTACAAATGTCTATAAAGCCAAGTGGGGCAATGTAGGGTATTTGTTCTTTACAGGGGGTTTGGGCAGAATTGGAGTTGTACGTTAAAAAGGGGCTGGTCAGATCTATTCCACGTGTTTTGTTTGAAGTCTACATGGTAAGTATTGAAAGCTGGTCTCTCCGGCTCTTTCTGCCCCAAATGTTAATTCACTCCAGGACCGGACAACTTTATTGTTTCCTTCTGTGTTCTTAAGCTACATCATGTTTACATATGTGCAGATTCACATATGTCAGGTTTACGCTGGCATGACTGAAGTGTAAAAAAAGTGCCATGTAAGTGCTGGCTCTGGGATGTGACATTAAACTGTGGGAGGTCAGCTATAAAAGAGAAAAATGTAATGTTTTTGTTGTTTTTGGTAGTACCAGCACCAACGTTTCGAAGATGGAGGAGATGGAGCGGCTTCTGAGAGAGGCTCAGGCGGAGAGAAACAAGCTCTTGGAACACAGGGTAATAATATGTCCATACAAAGAGCTCATGGTCAGAGGTTAACCATGGGTCAACGCAAAACAAAATATTTCAGCTTTTTTTTAAAGAATGTTTTAGTTTACATTTGAAACACTTCTTTGTTGCCTTTAATTTTCTGTTTTTCGAATCTTGTCCTGCCATCTCTTAAACGATTGTGACGTTAAACAAAAAATGCCATTTCCTAGATTTTCTGTCTCAAAACATACTGACGACATCCTTCTGAAACATCTGAAACATCTGATGTCCCAATTGTAAGGAAAAAAAACTGCATGTTTTGCAAGAATTTAATACTTTTTAATGGGAAGGTTTTTCACCAGAACCCGTTGAACAACATGAAGGATGACTTATATTCATGATTTATGAAAACATCAAAAGCAATGGATATACAAGATTTGAAGGACAGCAACGATAAGTGTGAAATGATTTTTCAAAACAGGTTTCCAGTTACAGGCAACATCCATATGGACACAAAATGTGTTTATGTCAGTAAACAGGCATTGCAAATCCATTCCAGAGAGAAAAATGTGTCTCTCTTACGGTCCATAAAACCAGATGAAGAATAAAGCACATTGGCTAAAATATTTTTATAAACAGCTTGTTTATGGTCTCAAAGTTTCTCAGTCTGTCATGGGACAAATTTGGCTTCAAATAAAAGAGCATGTTTGGAAATGTTTCGCTCTCCCAGTTTCTGATATTTTTCATGTGAGAGCCCTGTTATTGTGTGGCTTTAAAAAGAAACTCTTAATCATTGAGTGTTAATACAGATGTTATTTATTTGTTACAGGAGAGAGAGATGGAGAACAAGAGTCGAGCTCTTGACGAGGAGAGAAGAAGACGAGAGGAGCTTGAAAAGAGACTGCAGGACGAAACCAGCAGGAGGCAGAAACTCATAGAGAGAGAAGTGAAACTTCGAGAGAAACAGCGAGCACAGGTGAGACGAGTAAACCATGAACCTTGTGTTTATTCTCAAGCTGAAGGTTTGTATACATCTGTTGATTGACTGTGACATTTGACCCTCAGTCTCGTCCCCTGACACGCTACCTACCAGTAAGAAAAGATGACTTTGATCTTCGAGCCCACATCGATTCGGCAGGCCACAACACCGAGACCTGTTTCCATGTCTCTATCACAGAGAAAACCTGCAGGGGGTTTCTCATAAAGATGGGCGGCAAAATCAAAACCTGGAAGAAGCGTTGGTTTGTCTTCGACCGCAACCGTAGGACATTGTCTTACTATGCAGGTTAGAAAAACTTTTCTTTAAACATTTTTCCAGAAGTAAAAAATTGGTTAATGTATCATATATGTGATTTATTTTCAGATAAACATGAGGCCAAACTCAAAGGAGTGATTTATTTCCAGGCCATAGAGGAAGTATATTATGACCATTTAAAGAGTGCCCACAAGGTATCAAAAGTTATTTTCTTTTTTTGCAATAAATGATGACAATATAGTTTGCAATATGCTTACATGATTAATTTGGTTTAGGATATATACAACTTTATTGTCATTGTGCAAAGCTTAAAAATGTAGAAAAAAAGTACAAGTAGTATTACAGTAGATAATGTTCCAGGGCTGCCCCCTAGATGCCAATTTGTATTTTTCCCATCTCTCTCAACAGAGTCCAAACCCTTCTTTAACATTCAGTGTCAAGACTCATGATCGTGTGTACTACATGGTGGCACCCTCTCCAGAAGCCATGAGAATCTGGATGGATGTGATCGTAACAGGGGCGGAGGGGTACACACAGTTCATGATTTAGACTGCAAAGGAGGACCGTTTGAAACATGTGGACAAAAACCATCAAACTCATTCCACACTCTTCAGTTAGCTTGTTTCAGTATTGATCCATTAATGCTGGACTGATCTCATCTGTATCGATCTTCAGCTGTTATCACCGTTGATGATCTTTTTTTGAGCTGATCTCCCTCCATAGAGTTTTAAAGGGTAGTTCATCCAAAATAGAAGAATCGGACATGAATTGCTCACTTTATGTTAGTTACAACCCTGTATACATTCATTTGTTTGGTTTAACACAGAGAAAGATATTTGAATAAATGGTATAGTGAAAGGTGCCCCGAAACGTTTTGCTGTCCTGCATTCTTCAAAATATATCATTGGGTTCAACAGATCACAAAAAAATCTCCCAAGCCTGTCAATGGGGTCCAAGAACTTTACAAACATTCTTCCAATTATCTTTCTATGTGTTCATCAAAACAAAGATATGTTTACAGATTTAAAACAACTAAGAGTTGAGTAAATGATTTCAAATTATATTTTTGGATAAACTATCGCTTTATTTCTTATTTTCAGCTGCCTATCAACTTTTTACCAAACTTGGACTTTTACACCCCAGAGGATGAAATGGAGCACATATCCCATAATAACAAATGCAATTGTCTTTGTCTTGTGCGTTTTTGTGTGTAAAGAGCAAAATGTGTTATATGATATTCAGTGCCAATGTGCCACGTTGTGTGTGGTCTGTTTGTTAGCTTGTGTACAGGGCCTCAGGGACACACACTTTGTACCCGTAAACAGTTATCAGCTGTTCTGCCAAAGATGAGAACACACTGCTCACATGCTTTAGTGTATATGTATAGATGCATGTGGATGTAGTGCCTTCAGTTTTGTGTTTTGTTGATATGCCTTTATACTGATATTCAATGGTGCTATACTCTTATTATTTTATGAATTTGTGATTGAACGCTGTGTTAAAACTACAGTCTTTCATTGTAACGGTCTTCTGAAACACTAAATCTAGAATTCCGGTCACGCACTCCAAGGTTAAATGCCACAAATTTGTTTGTTAAATCCTGGCATACAGAAATCTAGTTTTTAATACGTTTTATATTTTTTTATGTTTTCATCAGTGCACAATGTCAATATGGACTGTATTTAGTGCTTTTTGGCCAATTTTCAGGCTATCCTTACCTATATTTGGGCAATTCCAGCTTCATGGACGTGACATTTTGCGTTGTGCTCATGATATAAAAGGCTCTTAGAATGTAGTTATTACCAGTTAACTAAAACAATTGTTTATATTATACAAAACCCTTTTCAATAGTTTTTAAACATCAAAAACATTACAAAACTTGTGCATAGACTGTAATATTTCTATTTAAAAAAAGATAAGAATAAAAATAAAAAAATAATAAATCTTCTTTATGGATGTGACAAAAAAAGGACACAAATTCTGCGGGACAACCAACTTAATATTTATGTAAATTAAAATATACATACCGGAATCAAAAATATCCAACAAAGGGCCAAGGCATAGCTCTTTAAAGAACATTAAATAATTACTATATTTTTTTCTGTCTGTTCATAAGTTAAGTGTAGCATATGGATGTGACAATCCTGAACACAGCCCTTACTTTCCTATGAAAAATCATGCTCTAATAATAAAAACAATGCTATGAATACTTAGAGACATAACATGGGTATTTAAATAACCAAATGCTTACATCTATGCTACAACTACATTAAAAATCTCAAAACTCGATATTTTAATGGTAAGGTTGACTTTTACAAGGAATTGCCCAATTGCAGAAAGTAGTCTTGCGCCAGACTTCATTAAACCAAGAAAAAATGGTTATGCTATGATTTATGCTTTGTATTCATCATCGGTCTTTCTTGTATCTTTGGTGCAAATTCATGCATACTGTAACTAAACTGTCAATCTCTAATTTCACTACAACCAGCAGGGGGCGACACCTGTATGATATTTATATGTGCCACAGGCCTTAATCTGTGAATTAGTAAGTGGTGTATTATTTAGGAAAATGTTACTCCATTCAGACAAGTATTTATGCTGTACTGTGCATGCAGGTTTATTTTTGAATACAGCAAAATAAAGCAGATGTATATTGTTGGATTCACGTTTTCCCTTCCTGTGCATGTCTCTCTCTCTCTCTCTCTCTCTCTCTCTCTCTCTCTCTCTCTCTCTCTCTCTCTCTCTCTCTCTCTCGCTCTCTCTCTCTCTCTCTCTCTCAGTTAGCCTGGACCAAAAGACAAATAGGATTTAAGCCATTTGGATGTTGTTCCATGAAACTCTGAGTAGATAAACAGACACACCAAAAGCATATTTACCATATCATAACCATCTGTTAACCACATGAGGTTTGTACAGTTGAACCCTGTGGGCATGTTCCCATTTTTGCATATGACCTTCTTAAGATTTGAATATTGTGTTGCATAACATAATGCATGTTTATGACTAATGTTCTATATTTGTTTTTGTTTTTTGGGAATGCTGTTCTTGACATATTCATTTTCTTTGCATTGCATGAGTGTTGTATGAGTAAATCCGACTTCCTAAGTACAGTCAATCATATTTTTATTCCACATCATTTCTCATTATTTCTTAGTGGCAACGTCTTTATTATAATGCATTCTGCAATGGGGTGCATGTTTGGGATTAGGAATGAACGCATTGAATGCGTCCTCATATATTAACTGGGGAAGCAGGGATTGGACCACATGATGTGAAGGGGTGTCCCGTCAAATTAGAGATAATTGATGTCGGGGACAATCAGACTCAAACACATTTACCCAGCTCTCTCTCTCCTAAGAGAATACACATAAGGATATGTCATTTTCTTCAAGGCTGATCCCAAGGGATTTGCCTGTGTTTAGACCCCTTTTCCCTGAGGCTATGATGATGCACCGGAGAAAGACACTTTACAAGTAAAGAACTCAAAACAATCTATAACCAATACAAATTTACTCTAAGTTTGTCAGTTTATTGAATGTAGATACACGGCAGGCACGCTTAAAGGGGTAATTCCCCAGAAAATAGAATTTTTCACCCCAAGTTGTTTCCAACTCCTATAATTGTGTTTGTTCGGTTGAAAACAAATAGAGATATTTGGAAGAATGTTAGCAACTGATATTACTTGGACACCAATGACTATCATTAAAATGGAAGTCTGAAGTCATTCTTTCAAATATCTTTCTTTGTATTCTGCTTAACAAATTCATATATGCAGGTTTGGAACTACGTGGGGGTGAGTAATTGAATTTCAGTTTGATAGGTGAACTATCCCTTTAAGGTAGAATATAAAATAACAGTGCCAGTATTAAAATAATATTTGCAAACACACTTCCTGAATCCAGCTTAGACGGTTGTAGCCTTGGGGAGGACATTGACGGGTCTCAGGTGACATCATTGTTAACCTTCAGACCCTAATGTCCACAAAGCATGAATATTTAATCATAGATAATTTTGTTAATAGGAGAATTTGAGATTTTGGAGAATGAATTACAGGGCAGAGATGCGTTGGTAATGACTCAATGCCGGGCATCCCAGCTGCTGTCTTGGTTTGGTTGCTCGTGTCTGAAATGACTTCAGGCAGTTCATCTGCAAGTGAACTTGACCTCAAGCTTTTGTGTCTGTGGCAGGGGTTTTGATGGGTTTTACACAATGGGGGAGGTGGCAGGGTTAGTGTACATGTGGGGGGGTTGATTTAGCTTTGCCCTTTTTTGTGTTCATGGTGGTCCGCACATGGGTGTATGGTGATGGGGGGGTCCAGCTGGTGGGTCCAGCTGCAGTGTCAGATAAGCCTTTTCCCGCCCGTTGTGTATTTGATTTGTGTCTGCTGAGTGGCTCTTTTTTGTGGAGACAGAGACGGGGTCGTGCTGTACCTTCACATATAAACACGGACTACGTTTTCAAACCAGATTCTGTTCATAACATCAGCAACAAAACTGATTAAATATTATTGTAAATATATAAAATTACATTCTGGGAGAGCTAACTGTCACTTACAATATAAGCATACTTAAATGTGCTTTTATAAAACAAGTAGAAACAGAAAAGAGTTTGCAGTCGGAGTTTAATAGAAAACTGTTAAATCCCAAGTAGGATTGAAATAGAACACTTTTAAGTGTAGTATGGTGCATGCCACATAAAGCATGTTTAATAAAATCCTTTAAAAAACACCGTTATGCCATTTAAAATCATAATAACTGACTTTCTTTTGTAGGACACAAAAAAAGATAATTTTACAAATCTATCAGTTGTTTTTGTGTATTTACAATCAACGTTTATTGTGTTTGATTACTGACATTCTTTAAAATATCTTCTTTTGTATTCTGCAGAAGAAATGAATACATGTTTGAAATGGCATTAGGGTGTGTAAATTATAAAATTTTTGTAATTTTTGGGTAAAGTACCCTTTAAATTCAACTTAATGTATACTTATTTAGATTCGTATAGGAGTGTGATGCTTGATGATTAGCTTTTATCACTGTAGTCCAAAAACAGATCTTATGTGTAGATGCGGGTTCAGTGTGTGAGAGCAAATAGATGTATGGCTCCTTGCAGCATTTGTTTCTTGAGATCATATGGCTCATGTCAGAGAAAGTGATGGCAAATACAATTCTGAGCAGCCATGACTGAATTACAGCTCCTTGGTTTATGTAAATGAATTAAAACCGGACACATGGTCTATCAATGACACTAATATGGGTTCTGTTGTCAAAAGAACAACACATGTCATATAATGTCTACAATCACGACTGTAAAATAAATGTTCGAAATAATCAGATCGAGATGAATTGTTTGGCCTTTCTCTTCATTATTTCCTGTCCTCGTCTGTTTCTTTCTGGAGCGAGATGTAACCAAGTTAAGTTGACAAGGCACATCAGGCTAAGTGATGGCTTATTGATCAATTGGATTTTAAAATTTAACCTCCTCTGGAGGCTTTTTCCCCTCATCTTCACGCTTGAATTCAGACCATGGATGAGTGAATGCAATGTATTAGCAGCTACACCCTACATGTGACATGGACCAGACACAGATCAGTGAACCTGTCTGAGATTTACAATAGATGGTTAACCCAAAAATGAAAATTCTGTTTTCTACTCTTGACATTTCAAACAGGTGTGACTTTCTTTTTTCATCAGAAGAGAAAAGAATATATTTTGCAGACATTCACTTCTATTGTTTGGACACAAAACCAATTCAAGTGAATACCAACATTCTTCAAAATATCTCTTTCGTGTAGAGGTAAGGAAGTATTACAGGTTTGAAATGACAACAGTGTGAGTAAAAGATGACCGAATTTTCATCATGTTGAATTGTGTTTCAAGTTTCTCTTTCTTTTGATCACAATAGAGGGTCTTTACGAATACAAAGACTGTCCAATGGACAATAGACATCATAAAAGTGTCATAAAACAGTCAAATGACCTGTACGATATTCTTTTGAGCTACACAGACTACTTTTCAGAACTGTATTAAAACACTGTTTGAAAATCCTTCTACCGTGATTCATAGATGAAATGAAAAATGCCAACTCACCGAACAATGTTACATCGTTGGTCCTTTCAACCACTCAGCTGTAATAAATTATACATGTAAAGTTTGTGATGTGGATTTATTATTGATGTTGATGGGACAGGAATAATGAAACACAAACAGAAAGAAACAGAAGCTCTATGGAAAGAAAAGTTCATCATCGTATGGGGCAAATTGTAAAGTGGCAGAAGAATGCGAAGGCCATCAAACCTATTTTGAATTATAAAACTGAAACGAAGGGATCTGTTATTTTCACGCACACGTTGCAAATCACATCTAGCAAGCGTGTGAAATGTGATTTGCACGAACTCACACTGCACCATTCCCACTCCAATCGGTGTCTCACGTACCAGCCCCACCTCCACCTCTCATTGGATGACCTACTGAAGTTGCCATGGAGATTTGAATACTAGGGCAAGCTTGTGAAATGAAGGGTGCAAATTATGAATGGCCGTTACCCCATGATATTATTTCATAAACCCACATGAACCTCCAAGAGCTCAGTTATTCTTATTTTCTTTTCTGTTCATTTCTCTTGGAATTTCCTCTGGGTGATGCACGTCCAAAGCGGAAATTGAACGGAAAAAGAGGAGAAAGAGAGGAAGCAGAGAACGTAAGAGATATTAGTGGTCTATGCTTTCTCTATATCAGGTTATCTGTCAACCGAAAGCAGCGAAACAGGAAAAACAGGGAGTGCGTTTCACCCAAGCACTTAAAAGTTCAGTCTTGGATAGCAGAAGAACACTTGGGAAGTTTTAAGCATCAGCTTTCAGTTTCCCCTGGAGATGAAGGAAGAGTGTTTCTGTCCGGAACAAAACAGAGTGGGGCACGTGAGACCACTGGTCTAGTTTTAAAGCTGAAGTGTGTCATTTTAATGATGTTAAAAGGCATTCAAGCTTAATGTGCAGAGACAACTGGAAGCAAGGCATTCTTTTGTCGAACTTCCAATATAATGTACATTCTCTCAAGGCCTGAGCAAGATTTTAAGTTTGGACTGTGACCGTTGTACAATATGTGACTATCATACCATCATACCATATCATTATTGTTCATATCAAAATAGTTTGTCACCCCAACTTCATTCTGATATCTGCATCTTGTGTGTTTTGTTAAAAGTGTGTTTATGTGAGAGAGAGAAAAAGGAAATGATCGCACACAAAGCACTGGAGTGAGTGTAGTAAGTGGGGTCTATTCAGCAGAGGCTTGGGTGGAATTATTGAATTTGATTACACAAAAAGAGAGAATATACACAAGAGTGCATTTATACAAACAAGTGAAAGAGAGAGCGAGAGAGAAAGAGGCCTCTATTTCATTACTGTGTGGAGGATTGTCTCAAGTAACCCCAAATGTCAAACGGCTGTAAGAAGTGAAAAACACAGTGTTTGTGAGCTACATTTGTATGCTGATGTATGAAGATTCCCTAATATTGAAAAGCGAAATAATTCAAAGACAGACAACGGATGAACACAGGACCGCAGCATATATAAACAGGAGTTAAGGTCACTGTTCATCCAAAATTAAGATGTTATACTTGTTTTTCACCCTTATTGTCATTTTAACATTTTCATTCTAGCACATTTTGAAGAATATTGGTGATCGAACAAAAACAGCGTCCATTGACTTGCATTGTTTTTGCCCTTAAGAAAACAAGGTTTATTGAAGTGTGATATAAGTATATTTATTTTAAACTTAAAATAGGGAATGTCGGCTAATTTAGTCCTATTTGTACACTAAAAACTAAACTAATAGTACATTGATATTAGTTTGCCTACTACACAAGTATACCTTTACATATACCCAACCTCTTGAGTATACCCAAATGAATAAACTTTCCCAAGTATAGTTCTTAAAAACTAAACTTTTTTCATAAAATAAGGAAATAGAAGAAAATCGTTGTCAACATTTTTCAAAGCATCTTCTTTTGTGTTTTGCATCAGAAAATGTTGACAGGGTTTTTACATTTTAGGTGAACTCTTAGCTCAAAGCCTTTTACAGTATACCCAAACAAAATGCAGAAACTGTAATACAACAAATAGTGTGTGTTTAATAAACTGTGTCTCTTTATGTGTGCTTGTATAGAATTTCTTTCTAAATGCCTCATAACCTCCACAGCCTCTTTTTATCATGTATTACCCAAGGTGTTGCATCTTTCTCGAGTCACAGCCACTGTTAGTGTATTGCCACACTAATGATTCTGTCTCTTCTGCTGGTTTTGGACTAGATTCTGAGCTTATTAAACAGAGTCTCTAAGCCCCCACGGGAGTCAATCCACAGCTAAAACCCAAGAGTTTCCCATCCGGCTCCCAGGTGTGATGAGAGGATAATGAGAATATGAGCTGAGGGCTCAGCAGGTTAAACAGCCCCCTTCCGTCAACCACATGCCAACTGTCATCCTACTGTGTGTTTATCTTATTCCACTCATGATAAATAAATGATACGCTTGCGTTTGTGATCATTTCCCCCTTGTCTCATTCACAGAATCAGGTTTTTCAAACTAGGCCGTCTAACCATCACATATACACACTCATACTCCTTTGTCCTTATGCATACAGCAACAATGTGCCCAAACACATTTTACAGGCTATTACCAGATGACCCACTTAAACAAAGTTTTTATTTGAATCACTGTGCTTTATAACTGCACACACACAGACACACACAACCAGTTTTCTCCTGTTTGGGGATGATATCAGAGGGTATGGTGTTACATAAGGCTTTACATAAGGAGTCGCACCGCAGCGAGAGCTGTTCAGGAGTAAATGTTGTGCGCTTCACCATTACTGTGGGGACTGCACCAAATCCCCCTCTCTCACACACACACACACACACACACGCACGCACATACACACATGCACGCACGCACGCACAAACACACACACACACACACACACACACACACACACACACACACACACACACACACACACACACACACACACACACACACACACTTACACACTACTATCTCCATCCACATAACATAACTGAACAAGCACTACAGCTCTTGTCTGTATTCCCTTCCGACACATCAGAAACAGATGTATGACAAAGAAAAAAGGCCATAATTCTCCTCCCTTTGTCACCCGGACTCAGATGTAGCCTCACGCTGTTCTTCCTCATGGGAGGATTTAAATCCCAGTCCGGCTGCGAAAAGGCAACGTCGATGCTCTTTGCATCCTCTTTGCATCCTTGCGATTAAAACAGCTAACATCTGAGCCCGACCAAGCTGTCACACATGGCCCTGTTTGTGTGGGTGTTCATGCGTGCATAAAAAGATGCAAACATACTGGGATAGACGTCCACACAGAGTGGGATTTTATTCATTAAATAAAGAACGAACAATTCAAAGAAAGGAAGCGATTCATATTACTCCCTGAAGTGAATATGACTTACAAATGAAGTTTGCTTAAAAAACTGTATAAAATGTGTGACTGACGACAGCGGATCGACCCCAGTGCTCATAATGACAAAATCTTTTACAAACTGTGAAAGTTTAGTCCAAATCTGAGAGTTGAGAGAAAATATGTCCAACTAATGGAAGACAGTTAACCCATGTCCTTTTTAATTCTTCTCTATTTATGGATCTGTAAGCAGGCAATAAAACACACCTGTGCGTAGAGTGATGTCATGCTACATTTAAAAATATATATCCAGCTCATCCAGTTAGTGAGAGTATGAATTACTCGGAAGTGGGATCCAGTTTTTCTAAAAGCCGTACTTGCCAAAAAACAAAACAAGCAGTTCACACATATCCACAGTGAGGTCCTTAATCTATATAAAAGAGTAAGAAAGGTGAAGGTTCATCAATAAGAAATGTCCTCATACCAATAGGAAGTCACTTTGTATGATTATGATACAAAACAAGCATCTTAAACAAAAGGCCGTGTTCCCTGATCCGGTTTCAGTGTGCAAGTTCATGCAGCTTTTGTTTAGGTGTGTCAGAAGTGCTTGATTGCGCAGTTCTCCAAATGTTGTAAAATCTTAGAGAGATGAAGGTCACAGCTGCATTTTACACAGTGCTAAGGGCTTATGGGACGAGTGAGTTGGAAATTCTCACAGATGCTGATTTGAAAGATAGGGACCTTGTCTCCATATAAACGTTTTAAAACATTCAGTGTTCTCACCATGAGCCCTTTTTTTACATATCACAGGGCCTTGAACAAAGATCTCAGTTAACAGTATGTGTAACAGGACACAAAGATGCCGGTTAAAACGTTGTCCTCGCTAAACTCAAAGTTGATGTTGATGGCTTCATATCACAAAAATTTGTTTTGGCCTAAAGCTCTAGTTGAAAGATTTATGTTTGAAACATCTAATGGCTCTTCAAGATGTTTACTTCCTGTTTTGTGTGCTGGAGGTGCTCTTGTTGCCAGAGCGACGGACAGGAACCTTAGAGACGGGGATTCGGGTGCGTGCTGGGGCATCAGTCTTTTTGGAGGGGTTTTTTGAAGCAGGGCTAAGATTGGAAGACAATGCTCCTTGGCTTGAAGAGTGGGAAGGTGGAGTTTGTCTCACACTAATGGGGATTTTGGAGTCTCGAGGTAGGCTTGTGCTGCCTTTCATGGAGCGGAAGGAGGAAGTAGAGGAAGGCGAGCCTTTCTGGGATGCAACGTTCATCTTAAGATCCCCTATGGATTTTGTTGGTGAGCTTACGTCCTCGTCGGATCCAGCAGCACTGGGGCTGTCCGGATCATATAGGTCATATAATGCATCTCCAGAGCAGCTGTCCCTCATAAGTCCGTCTCGACGAAGAAAACTGCTGTCCTCATCTTCTGGTCCAGGTGTTGAAGAATCCCAGTAACCTTCATCGCTAGGTGGGGCATCCTGGAGTTCTTTTTCAACAGGTGGAGGGGAAGGACGTGGGGGCAACTGTTTACCCATCTTACAACCACTCACAGGGATCTTACTGAGGCCAAGTGTTTTCACTGGTGGCGGCCTCTTCTCCGGACGTGTTGGAGCATGATGCAGGACGGACTCTGCACGACGTGGTGCTGGGGAGTCTTCACCCTTCTGGGGCAACATGTGCCACAGCCCCTGCATGTCTGCATCATCAACGCCCTCAGGACTTGCCATCTCTTCTCCTCCACCCATGTAGGCAACGACCCCGCTGCCCTGTGGCTTTTTCGGGGGTGCACGTGCTCTTTGGTGGATTGGCATGTAGCAAGAAGCTTGTATTGGTGTGATGCTACTGACCTGAGGAGGGAGGGGAGGCTTTGCAGGGGAACATCTTTCAGAGTTTGTCCCAGCTCCACTTGTCCTGTGACCCACAAAGCCCCCACTACTGCTACCTGTACCGCTGCTCGTTGCACTTCCACCGTTCCCAGAATCGTCTTCTGCGTCAGCGATAATGTCACCGCAGCCTGTCAAAGAATCAAAACTTTTCAGAGAAGTAACATCTGTGAACATGGAGCATAAGCGATCGACGGATTGTTCAGATGGTGGGTCAACAGTGCTGTGTTCCATAGGAGGGGTCAAAGCGCAGGTTGGAATGGTGGACAGGTGTGTCGAATCGTGCTGAAGCACACCTGCCTGGACCTGTAATGGTGATGGAGACTCCTCTGGGAGTTGTTCTGAAAGACTACACTTGCCATAGTCCATTTCATTACTACCTTGTGATTCCTCCATGGGTGTTCCCTGCCATTTCCCATCATCTCCACTTTCCTCAAACACTTGCGGTAGAGGCTCGAGAGTGAGAGTCATGTCCTTCTCTGTTTTCATGTTGTCGGAGCAAGACGGAAGTATTAACTCTCCCTCCTTAACCTCCTTGGCCACCTCCTGCACCTCACTTGAGCAATCTTGAGCCGGAGGCTTTCGGCGCCAACGCATGCTGCTAAACAGTCCTTTCAACCCACGTCCTCGTCGTCCTACCGTGGCAGTCCCATCTCCTGTGCGGCTGTTGCTACGCCGCAGTAGAGAGAAGAAGCTGAAAGACTTGGTGATGGAGCTGCGGAGGGGGGCGGTGGACGCACCATCTGGCGTTCCGGCATGGAGATGGTCACTGCTGACAGATTCCTCTTTCCGGTGGTTGTCAAGCTCAGAGGTAGTGTCTGTTATTAAGCCATCATGGGTTTTGCTCCGAACAAGTTCCAGCGGCTTGCCGGCGGCCTTACCGGCCCCCTCTCCTTTGTTCCTGACTGAGAAGATGCTCGGCATGCTGCTGCCGGACTTACGCTTGCCGAACAGCTTGAAGGCAGCTTTGTTAAGCTTTCCCGGGGGCTGAGGGTCACACAGAGGCGGTTCACTGCATTCGTTGTGTACCTCCATGCCTCCAGCTACGTCTGGTTGCTCTTTATCTGTTCCTTCCTCTTTATTTCACTCTGTCTCTGCTCTCCACTTCTGTCGCTGCCTTCGCTTGTTGGTGTTCTCTCGCTCTGACTCTCTCACTGACAGTCTCTATGGTAACTAGGAGGGTTAAGCAGCTTTCGTCAGTGCTGGAGGCGAGCCAGTGCTTTTCTCTCCGCCCCCTCAACTCGCCCCCTCCATACACACAAACACAACCTCATCCCCCATGCTGCAAACATCACATATCTCTCTGTTGTTTCTTTCCTTAATGATTCTCACTGAATAGGAATGTGATATGCATCGGCCTTCAAAGTATGTCATCGCCATTGCGTCTATGCGCTTGTGTGTCACAGATGAAAAAGATACGTCTGGAAGTTTTTCTGCCATTTGCTTATCTTTTACTCCCGTATTAGATCACCAACAATGACATTGATTAGAAATGCACGGAAACTTTCTTTACGGAAAGCAATCCCTGGCAATAAGAATAAAACACACTCTCAATATGAGAATTATTAAATGAAAATCCCCAGATGAGACGGCTCAGGAAAAACATGGTCTTGAGTCTTTGCAATAGTGTTTGGGCTTAGGATTTAGGGTTAAAGCTGCTGACTGAGGAAAAACAAGTATGAAGACATAAGGTGGATCTAGCTTAACATTTTGAAATGCTTTAAAATGGATGATGAAATTTAAATTAGATTAGATTAACTCACGCCGGTGGTCCTCACCTGTTCCCGGCCGTCTGGAGTGCTTGATCGTGTTCAATGTACCCCTCAATAACTCGCAGTCCATCTGCCTCCAGCATATGGGCTCAGGGGGACTCCTGTTACCACAATCCTCAACTGTTAAAAAAGTCATTAGTTCAACTATACTCCAATTGTGTGAAATGCTAGCTTAACAACTGAAAGTGTTTTGGGTTTCTTTTTATAGTGGTTGAAACACTTTAACATTTGCTGGGAAAACATATGTGTATATGATGAATGAGCATCCTTGATGGGGTAGAGACAATACATTTTTAGAATCATAGTGAATATTTTTTAAAACATCTTACACTCTTAAAATAATTGTTTCTTTAAACAAGAACACATTTACATGAAATAAATTAAATATACTATTTAAATGTTGTGTATGTGCAAGTATAAAAATATTTCTTAAGAATTAAAAAACAAATAGTAGGTGTATATAAAATATGTATATTTGTTAAATAAATACTTATAATTTTCATAACATAAACTTTGTACATTTAGAAAAACTAACTTTTGGAATTCTCATCAATTCTTTGAATGTATCCCACTTTAAAAAATCTATTTTATTTCAAATTTTGTTAAAATAAGTTTATTTTTGTGATATCTACTTGACACTTTATATAAGTTTCTGTTTCTCATTGTGAAAAGCAAAAAATAATGTTGCAAGAACATTATGCTATGCACAAGTTTTAGATCTATCTTCTCACGCTTGGGACACATCTGTCTCCTCCTTACCTAACTGACATGAAACAATAACTTCATTCACACAATGTGCAGAATGGCTTCGCTCTGGGCATAAAGTATGTGTGTGTGTGTGAAGGTAAGCTACCATGCAACCATTTCAACAAGGTCAAGTCCTCCTGTCCTCTGAATCATCTTTGGTCCGGAATATCGTACCCCTTTTCTTTCATCTTGGGTCTACACATTTTTTTCCACTATCTGGGCCATGGGATGCTCCTATGCGTGAGGGTACAAGAAAATATTATGGGGAAACATATGAGTATAGTTGGAAGAAAGAGAAAGAAACAAAGAGGCAATAAAGGATTTTGGTGTTAACTCAGTTGCGAGTTGTTCGAGTTTAGGCTCCACCTCGGTGGACAAAGACAGTGCTCTCAACCTTTTTCCGCGAGTGTGACATTCCTGTTCCTGCCAAGGGCAGATCTCTCCTGAGAAGCAAACTGGGACACGTAGAAAAGAACAGGGCTGAACTGTTTGTGTATAAGGGCGTGTGATCCGTACAATGCTGCTTTTTTGCATTATCTTCAAACTGAAAGAGCACAGGTGCGTGCGAGCCCTTTAGATCTAGTGACACTCTTATCGTGGTGTTTGCCGATGGCAGACTAGATCAGAGACATCAGTGACAGTACTTCAAAACGAATGTTCTCACGACCAAATAGACACAAAGAATGATCTCAACCTATTCAATATTCCCAAAGATATGTGATTAAATACACGTGATAGTTCAAACACTATTGCCTTGGCATACGTCATCAAAAACAGGTAGCAGTTGAATGGGTTTGAGTCTACATGGTTATAATCTCAGAAGCATTGCACAGGGTTTTGCACAATTTCAAAATTACAGTTATTGCAACAACTGTAATGTAATAATAAATTAATATGAGTTCACCAAAAAATCTATTTATCTCCATGAACCAAAGCCCACAAGTGCAATTTTAATATCACATATGAGGGTAAAGACCTATTCGCTCCTCAGACATAATTATTTTACCTTGTATTAAGCTACAAAAGGCTTAGTGTTTAATTTATTTCAACAGAGCATAATTTTGAAAACAACAAGCCATAGATTTAAACCCTCATCTATAACTTATCAAGTTGGGGTTAAGGTTTAAATGACAACAATATTTAAGAAAATATATAATTTTAAAGGTATTATAGAAAACCCAAGGTATCCAAAAAATAGATTTAATAATGTTTTATCCAATATAATATTCAGAGCATAAAAATATTATGAAATATCATGAAGTAAAAAATCCTTTGAAGTTATATGAAGTTATCGGTTGCACTTCGGTGGAAAATAGAATTACTCAAATTTATAAGAAAGTACAATTATATAAATGACCCCCGCTGTGTCATAATCACTATATAATTTGTGGGGTTTTATATAACCCTGCATGTTATTTTAATTGTGTAATAGCAAATATGCAAAATACAGAGCATAAAAAAACCCTTCTTAAATAGAAATAATTAAGCCTTGTTATTTGGTGCTTTAAGTTGTTCATTGAAATTATTGTTTCAATGTGTTTTTTTTACATGTAATTCAGAAGACCAGAGAATATTTCACACCCCAGGCTTTTGTATGTAGATTTTCATATAGTTTTTACAGCAGTCTCTTGCCTGAGGCCAAATTCACAGGGATTAGTGTTAATTCCTATTTCTTCTGGTGATCCTTTCCCAGCCAGCAAAACCGGTCTCTGGGGTCTGTGACCCGATAATCACTCTGTAGGACGTGCTTACAAATACAACATGGCTGATGGGTGAATATATAAATCTGTCTGCTTTATAAGAAAAACAACCTTATGAAAAATAATACTAGTTTTCCACAGAGAACCAAAACCTATAACAGTTATAACAATATATATATATATAAATGTGATAATAGTATGTTTTATTTGCTTTACTTTAACCTAAATATAGCCCACAGCTTTACAACAGAATGTGTTTTTTTTGTCCTATTTCAAAGACTTGGTAACTGGCACCTATTCACTTGCTTTGTTTTTAATCTACATACAATAGAGATGCATGGTTGACACTGATGTTTAACGTTCTTCAATATATCTTCTTTACTATTCTGCAGTTGAAAGTCATGTAGGTTTTAAGTGACAAGTAATTTAGCATTTTTGGATGAGCTATCCAATTAAGGCATGCCCCTGAAATGAAAATATGTCCCACTACAAGTATCCTTTTTACCTAGTGCTAGGTTTTTGCCTTTTGTTTGATCAAACAAGAACGCTGGGTTTAAAATTACTATGATTTTTTTAGGTGATTTGTCTAGTTGACCTCTGCCAAAACCAGAGACCACAGAGACCAAAATCATAATTGTAATAACCTATAATTGAATTAAATTTGGGGCCAGACATATGCTCAACTGTTTCTTTGTTCTATGTGCATTTGGTAATTTTGTATGTGACAGTGACAGATTGCTGTAGATTGTTCTTTAGATTGAAAACCTTAATGGTTTATTGTTAGCTCCTATAATCACCTATAAGGAAATATGACCCTTGACCCGCTGAATGACAGCACATTAACCTTGAGTTCCTTACTAACCCTTTAAATCAATTAGTCCGCACATGGAGCACCATCATTCATTCTGAAGATCATCAATCTTTACACACACACCCCAAACCCTCCAAAAATGTGAGTGACAAAGTTTTATTAATTATGGATATTTGTCATAAAGGCATCCAAGTCCTTCTTTACTTGGTTTAATTTTTCTTTTTACTGCTATTAACAACTTTTAAAAAATGAGCAAAAAACGGAAAACATAAAGAAGCTTATTGAAATGTAGATGATGACTGACAATGATAACATTTGAATATGACAATGAATTTAAATGAAAGGATCCACCTTTCAATTTCCTCTAGTTTTCGTCAAGGTCACGGCAGGTGCAGTCCCATTATTGAGTAAACAAGTGCGCGCATGGGCACGTACCTATATGCACACGACAGCAAAAAACTTCCTCTTTTCTTACAACTGAACTTCTAAATCTTCAATATCTCCAGTCCTTTGAGATTCCATAGTTTTCAAAAGTGTCCTTAGCAGGTCATCCTGGCCACTCCAAACTCCAAGGTGACCACCGCCGGCTCACTCTTAGACCCAAACGATCCAGACAGCTCCTTGTAGCTGTTTTCTGTGGCACTGCTGCCCTCTACAGTCCGTTGCCCACCGGTATCAGGAACATCCTCCATGGCCTCTTCAGCATAAACCTCCTCGTCTTCTTCCCCCTGCACCTCCTTCCTACTGAGAACAGGTGCTCCTAGGATAAGAGACTGGGGTCGGAGAGGGAGGCTGCGCTCTCTTGGAGGTGTTTGGGGCTTTGGTGGAGAGGTGCTCACACCGAACTTCTGCAGCTTCTGTGGAAACAAAAAGCAGGATGGACGAAATAATTTTTTATATTCTTATACAACACCACTTCCATCACAGTGAGGCAAGTACTTATTTGTTTCATTCAAATTACTGAAACAACTTTGACAAAGTCTAAGGACCCCAATGGAAGCCTTGACGGATCTCTTTAACACAAAATCCATGACTTATACAATCACAGGATATTAGCGCATCTAGTAATCCAGAAGTAATAAAATTCCAAACTTACAGCCTTCAAGGCTTGCACGGTCCCCTCAAGCTCTCGGTTGCTTTCTTTCAAAGTTAGGATGTGTTTGAGAATGGACTGTCGAGGATGCATGGAACGGTCATACTGGTGGTACATGTTTCTCCAAAACCTGCAACACAAACCGTTGCATTAAAACTACAGTGTAAAGAAGTGGTTTTAAAGAGAGGTGGATGGGCATCTGTACTTGAAGTGGTAGGCTTGGGTGGATGGTTTCAAAACCGGGTGCGCTTCTGCAAACCTAGGGCTGTACACAGGGTTCAGATAGTTCTGCTTCTCACTCAGTAGATGAGCCCATAGAGAATATGTTCTCTCCTTAACCCTATGAACACCCAAAAAAGCATTTTAGATTGTAAAATAAGAAAACAAAACAGGTACCAACAAACACTACTGAAATAAAGTTGGTTTTTTAGATACTAACTGCAGGTCCTCTCTCTGCCGCTGGCTGTTTCGGAGAAAGTTGCCGAACTGGCAAGAGTGCACATGCTCGTGGATCTGAATGAGAAACCACTCGCTGAACTCGAAGGCTTGAGGAAACTGTTCAGTCAGGTGCCACACACACTCCAGGAACTGAGTAAAGATGGGCGACACCTCTTTGGAGTCACTATCCAACTGATCGCACCTGAAGGAAAACAGTCACTATAATCCTTCTGAAAACAGGGTTATAAATGTAACAGAGAACATCTGGGATAACATGTTTACCTGTCTGCAAACTTGTGTCCAAAGGAGATCCAGTCTTTCTCAATAAGTACCTGCAAGAACATAACAGAAAATACATTGAGATAAATACTGCGAATTGCAACCTATATTTGTTTGATTTGAAAATCAAATGAATAGTAACGAATAGCAATGTGGAACAGGTCGAAAAGAAGTCTTGAAGGGACAGTTCACACCAAAATAAAATTCTGTCATAATTTACTCTATAGTTTTAAATCTGTATATTTTTCTCTTGAAAGGAAAACAAAAATATGATTGAAAGAATTAATCACCCTGATAGGAACAAATTTGTAATTTCTATTAAACACAAAATAATATATTTCGAAGAATGTAGGACATAAAAAAATAACTTTTGACTGCTATTGTAATTTTTACTACCGTTGAAGTCAATGGTGACCAAAATGTGCTATGGGAAACTTTACAGATATCAACCCCTGTTGTAAACTCTTCTTTTGTAAACCTCATTTATAAGTGGCTTTGGATAAAAGCATCAGCTAAATGACAAATGTAATGAAATGTAATGTAATGTAGAACAACTGGAATGTGAGTTATCTATGAATTTATCACTTTAAAAAGACAAACATTCAAGCATGTTTAAGTCTCTCACCATAAAGCCTTTAATAGTGCGATAGTAAGGATCCATCAACAGAGATCCCAAAGCGCAAACCTGAGCCGTACGATCCCATCCATCCGAGCAGTGCACCAGAACACTGGCGCCCTCTACGGTTACAGCCTGTGCCAGTATACATAACACATTAATGAGATGAACCCTGTTGAAATAAGCCATAAGCCTTTATGCCAAGCCAAAAAATGACTTTCACCTTGGCGAGGAATATGGCTGCATCCATAATGGCTTTAATATGGCGCAACCATCCGCTGTTTTCCATTCCAACCAGGTAATCCGCCATAGACAAGGATCGCGTTCCTACCACTACAAAACGGGATGAGGATAAACCAAAGTAACTAAGGCATTAAAAATCCACCACAGTTTAACAAAGAGGACCAACTTGTGTTTCAAACCTTCAAGAAGTTTCTGCAAACTTCCTCTCATCACATGGATGTTCTCAATGCCCACAAACTGGAAGCGGATGTTGGAGTAGTTGTCCTCGTTCTCGTAGCCTTTCCCAGCCGCACGATTCGCCAGTGCGTTTAACTACCAAAGAAACAAAGACATGACTTTTGGAAACCTGAGGGTAAAATGAGAAACAGAAGGAAAAAATTATACCTTGGGTCGTGTGTCCATCACATAGATGCATCGATTGTTGTGATTGGCCTTACTGATGGCCTGAAGCATGTGCTCGTCTTCCAAACAGCGAGCGCTGAAGCCAGAGAGAGGCTGACTGCACCGACACACTGCTGCCTACCCAAAACATATTAAATCACAATGAGATGATAATGAAAATTACATACCGCATAAACATATATACAACATTAAAAACGTGATTTTCACCGTAGGGTCTTTCATTTCTTACCTTTTTCTCCTGGTAAAAATACGTCAGGACAGGAAAGCGGCCTTTGCTTCTGAACTTTGAGCTTCCAACGATGATGGGTTTACTGGCCGTAATGGGTACGTATAAATCTCTGGGATATGTCTCACACACCTAACACAAAATTCCTATGAGTGAAACTCATTAAAAACATAAAGGAATAAAATCAATGCCTTATCCTTCACATCATACCTTATAGTCCCTGTTAACATCGGTCAGTTGCCACTGGTCACACGGCACACCCATTCTTTCAAACTCAGCCCCGAGGTCTATAAGCTGCCACCCCTCTTCTCTCTGGTGGTCATTCTGCTTTGGGTTGTAGGAGAATGCGTACAGCTCATCATAGGACGCTGCGAGAAATTAATTTAGGAACTTTAACAAGGTGATAACAAAAGTCAAAGCATTGCAGTGACCATCTGGAGTTTGAAACCGATGCCAACATGTCCCTGACCTCATGCCAACAAGATATGACCACAATATGTCGTCCAACTACAGGATTACAAAAATATGCTTACACTGTGCCTTTCAAGAAACTTCCGTCTTGTACTGTTAAATAATAAAGATTTTTTACCCACCTGGTCTCAGCAGCCTGAGCAGAGAGCTGTAGATATCGTGGCAGTCACGCTCTCGGGGAATGACAAAGTGGACAACCCGAAAATTGCGACACCGAATGAGAAGCGGGCAGCCGCTTGTGGTGAGGGACAGCTTTTCCACAGACCCGATCTGGTGATGCAGAATCTAATCGTACACAGATTAAAAATCTTAATTCAGTTAATCAAATCTAAAGTTGCTGTTCACCCTAAAATGCTAATTATTGTCTTATTCATTCACCTGCTTCTCATTCCAAACCTGTATGACTTTTTCTTCTGAAGAACACAAAAGAAGATATTTTGAGAAATGTCTCAGTGGTTGTGTGTGAATGCAATGCATAATTCCTCTAAATATTGGTTTTTGTGTTCGGCAGAAGAAATGAAAGTAAACAAATTATTTTTCACTTTGTTATGAACTCTCCTTTTAAAGGGGTATTCAGTACTTATTCACACACCACGATAACTCTTGGACATCAGAACACACAATAAGATATATTTTTTAATTGGGCTTTCCTCATGCTCCCGAACCTCAACAAAAAAAAGGGTTCCAGGGTTACCGAACAACCTTGCAGAATTCTCATTTTCTGGGTGAACTACCCCTTTAAAACATTTACATTTACATTTAGTCATTTAGCAGACGCTTTTATCCAAAGCGACTTACATGAATGTCATTAGCGAGGAAGTGATCAGGAACTCAATTAACACAGGATTACCATATTCAACAAACTACACAGCACTTTTTGAAAGGTCCAGGAGGACATTATAATGCGCATGTATCTGCATTTTCCACTGGCATTGTGACTCCTGGTGTCATTAATTACTGAAGTGTGCAGATAATGCATAATAGATAGGGAGCAGAAAGCCCTATTGAAGGTAGACAGAGATTTTGTGTGAGCAACAATACAGATACTGAGTTTATTTCAATGTGGTCCTAGACTTATGTACATGTACAACATTGTCAGAACTTATTTAATGCTTAAATTGATCACATAGTACCTTTAAGTATGAGTATACTGACAGTGAAAGTATCCCATGACCTCTGTAAGATCATGGTAAATCATCTCACTGGCACACTCAGAGGTTCAGATCAGTGGACTTTAAACGTGGCAGATGATTCCTTAAGTTATGTGGGTCATTGGTATTCATGTCTTCTCCTGGCCTTCCCTACACTCTCATATTCATTTGGCCTCTAGGGCGAGCAATGGCCATAGGTTTCCACAGCAACACTGTTTACAGACCACGTGAGAAACTAATACACTATATTCTAACTTACATTAAAACTATGCTCAGCGTATTGAAGTGGGAGATACATTTGATATTGATTACAATATTATTCCGAAAGGTGCAATCACAAACACTATGAACTGAATACAGGCGTAAACAAGATTTGAAAGGATGTTCATACCCATATCTCCTGGGCACTGGCTGAATTGCTCTCCGCAAAGATAAGATGTGTGGCTGTCAGATGAAGGGTTCCCGTAGTGGACTTGTTGCTGAAGCGATCCAGTAGCCTCACCTGTTCTACCTGAAAATAAATTTAAAAAAAGTTGGGATTTTAAAATTAACTACCTTATATATCAAATATATTGTGAATTATTCTAAGTCGTCTTGAACCCCCTTGAAAGTCTATTAAAAAATCTATTAAATTAGCGGACCCCAGACCTCTGGTTGAGAAACACTGGCCTGAAGAAACTCTACAAATCTAGTTAAGTTATACAATCTAACCAATCCAAACACATCTTTTAAACCTTCAGATATTCCTTTCGAACATGCATGACATTCTTTCTCCTGCGGAACTCAAAGATATTTCGAAGAACGTTTGTCATTTATTCTTGAAAACATTCTTTTAAACATCTTCTTTTGCGTCTTGCCGAAAAAAAGTCCAATGACAAGAGGGAATGCAAATGATGGCACATTCTTTTTTTAACGTAACTACATTTTAATTACATTGTAACTACTTTCCTAATATATTTCCCTTATTCTCCAAACACAAACTTTCAGAGAACTTCTCTCATATTATGCAAAACTACTCTTGAGACATCATGGGGAAGTCATGGCCTAGTGATTAGAGAGTTTGACTTCTAACAATGAGGTTGTTGGTTCAAGTCTCAGGCCTGCAATATCATGACTTGAGCCCATGAACAAGGCACAATGTGCTCACGGTTGTTGTTTTTAAGCGTTATTACAATACTAACTATAATCCCCTTATTCTCCAAACACAGACTTCAAGAGAACTTATCTCATCTTATGCAAAACTTCTCAAAGACGTCATGGGGATGTGCCTTGCTGCTTTTTTATTCAACCTTATTTTTATTACATTTTTTCTATTATGTCTTCCTTCACATTCCCTTATTGTATAGTTGTATAGTTTTTATCTTATTTACAGTTAGTGTTATCTGTATGCACCGGGGGACTGAGAGTAATGCAATTTCGATTCTCTGTATGTACGTACTGTACAGGTGGAAGAATTACAATAAAGCAGACTTGAACTTGAACGGACTAGTGAGCAGAGAGTTGGACTCCTAGATCTAGGGTCGTGGGTTCAAGTCTCGGCATAAAAGACACCACACTGCTCCGGGTGTTTTCATGATGTGTGTGTGTGTTAACTTCTGAGTACGGGTCACCATACTTGGCTGTACGTCACGTCCTTTCCCTCCTGCTTATAAGACATATTTTCCAGCAACTAGACACACTTCCTCTGCGGTGAGAAAATCAGCAGAATCAGCATCAGAAAACAAACAGCGAGAGAGATTCGTTGGAGGACATTAAGCTTGGTGACCACTTAATAGTCAATAGTATTTGAAGTGCATTGAAAGATTCGATCCATTACAATCAACCATACTTTGAAAAAGAAATATAGATAAGAACACTTGAGAGGGTCCATCTGAGAGCTGCCAGCTGCCCTCCTTTTGGTTTGGCATTGCCCACCACATCCAAATAATAAACAAGAGTGTTGTGGACACTTTAATGGCATTTCAATTAACCAATCAGACAACATTAACAGGCAAAGAGACAGCAGTGCATCTATCCAAAGGCAATGACTCATACAGACCAGAAGACAACATTTAAACACTGATCACAACTACTTTACACGACACACGTGTTTAAATCACACCTCATCACAACAGATTGCAGAGCTTTTGCTCATTTGGATGTTACCTTTGGTGTGCGGATGTGCTCCATGATGTCGCTATTTTAGCGTCTCGGGCACAAGGAACGGAAGACTGTATCCTAAAGAGCTGCTTTCAGACATTGGACGACTGAATAAAGAATAATTGTGTTTCTGATTGAAGACACCTTCAAAACAACAGATCTGCCATTAGGGGCTAACTGGGTTTCAAGCACTTCCTGCTTGGGGCGTGTCTGAGTGGAAAACACACTGGTGCATGCTGGGAAATGTAGTTTATTATTATTATTATTATTATTATTATTATTATTATTATTAATATTATTATTGGTATTATTATTATTATTATTACTATTATTATTATTATTGTTGTTGTTGTTGTTATTATTATTATTATTATTATTAGTAGTAGTAGTAGTAGTAGTAGTAGTAGTAGTAGTAGAAGTAGTAGTAGTAGTATTAGTGTTATTATTAATATTATTAATATTATTATTATTATTGAACATACATAACAGCAACTACAGTTTCATCTACAAAAACAAAAATAAAATAATTATAAACAGTACATATAGAACAAGTAAAGTAAAAAGCAAGTAAAATAGACAATAGTAAAACAAAATAATAACAAAATAAAAATAATACCTTTACAAAATTATTATAATAATTGAGCCAGGGGTCACTTAGAATCTAAAGGACATGTGATCCCTGGCTCAATTATTGTAATTATTTATTTATGATTATTTAAAATCAGTTACATTGTGCACAAAGTATAATATTTATGCTTTTTATACGGTAAACAAAAGGGACTCGAGGCATGTATATCTCTCTTTAATTTATCTAAAGTTTAGATAAATTAAAATGAGATAGACATGCCTCAAGTCCCTTTTGTTTACCGTATAAAAAGCATAAATATTATACTTTGTGCACAATGTAACTGATTTTAAAGCTTTGGCATTGTTGGAAGAAGATGTAATACCCAAATAATATTTAAGGTCATTGCAAAGACAATAAAAACAGGTTTGACAGACAAAAATGCACTTAACACTTAAACTTGGCTAGAAAAATAAAAAGATTTACAAGAAATCCTTGTGTTTCAGATTTTTGTCCGAGTTATAAGAACCAAATAAAACATCCTTAAACTGCATTGAAAAATGGACTAATAAGCAAGTACTTATAGGCAAAATTTTCCCCAAAAAGTAGCTACATGAACACAATCCCATAAAAGGTGAGGAATAGACTCGTCTTCCACTCCACAGAAGGAGCATAGAGGAACCAACACTGGAAACAGTTGTTTTTTGATAAAAACATTTACTGGGTAAAATTGGTGTAGCAATTTTAACCTTCTTAGTGATTAGATATTTGTTTTACAGAGACCACACTTTCTTCCAAGGAATATCATTAAAACAATTACTCCAGTATGAAACTGTACAAGGGACAGTAATAATGTTATTCTGAAAAAGTTGTCCAATCTTTCTATTACTGTCTTGCAAGAATGTAACCAGGAGGTAGGAAGATATAGTTTTTATCATGTTTTTAGTTTCTTTGGCTTGATGTTTTTTCACATTTGGGCAATCCTACCATGAAAATACACCAAGGCTTTTTATAATACACTTATAGCTCAGATGTCAACATTTGGTTGTTTAAATACCCATTTGAGGTCTGTCTTTACATTTTAATATATATATATATATATATATATATATATATATATATATATATAAAATGAAAAAATAAAATAAAAATATACACACACACACACACACACACACATATATATATATATATATATATATATATATATATATATATATATGTAAATAAGAGCTATATTCAGGATTGCAACATCCGCAATGCTAAGTTTTGCTTGAAAACTGAGTCATAAGTATAAAAACATAGAAAGTATTTTATCCTCGATAAAGAGAGATCTCTTGGGCAATTATTGGATATTTTTGATTCCGGTTTGTAGGTTTTAATTCACATAAATCTGGAAAGTTCGTTGTCTCCCAATATAAGGGTCCATAACATAGATTTATTTACCCTTATTAAAATAGACTTGTTCGAAGAATGATATTTTTCTTATGTTTAATTACTATCAATGAGGGTTTTGTATAATATAAACAATTGTTTTACTTAACTTTTAACAATTGCATTCTAAGAGCGTTTATATGTCACGTCCATAACTCTGGAATTATGGACTTCAAGCTTTCTCATTACTTTGATATCATGAAGTCAAACAAAAGCTAAAGAAAAATGTCTTCATGTTGTTTATATTCAATAGAACACAGCCCAACAAATACTGTTTGAATTTGAAGCTTAAATCAAGATAACTAAAGATAAATAAATAACTAAAGATAAATAAATAACTAAAGATAAATAATCTTAATTACATGTATCTTAAATTCTCAAATCAATATACATTCACGGAATAAGTAAAGGGCCTCTTCTTTTTATATGCAAATATTCCCAAAATCTCTTCCAATGCACAAATTAGATTCTTGCTTAGCCTTTTTCTTGTATTTAGCACAAAAATTTACACAAAACGTGCTAAATCAAGACACATTTATTTGACGAGGAAAGTATTTTGTATTGTTTTAGGAAAGAAAATGTTCACGTAAATAAGTAAAACTTGAGTTAAAATAAGCAATGTAATCTGCCAATGACAAAACATAAATAAGGTTCTTAATGAAATGCAGTTTTATATTTCTCATGCCATTTGTAGAATAATTTTCTTGTTTTAAACATAAATGTATTTAATTTACATACTCTCTTTTTCTCAAAAAAAAATATGACAAATATTAGATTTATTTTCTTATTAAATGAATATGTGTTTGAGATAAATATAAATAAGAAAATAATTTATATTTTATTTTATTTTTCATATCTCGTCCTCTGTCATTCCAAGACCTATACATCAGCTCAGTAGGTGGCGGTAATGCGCCTTCGAGGTTGGTTGCCAACCGCCATTAAACACCAAAGAAGAAGAAGCAGCAACAGCAGCAGCAAAGAAGAAGAAGAAGATCAGTAGGTGGCGGTAATGCTCCTCTGACGTTGACTGACCGCCATTATACACCAAAGAAGAAGAAGAACAGAGTGCGCGCTTTTAAAAGGAAGACATTATCAGCCCAAAAGAAACTCAAAGCTTAGTTCTGTGTTTAAAAATAAGGCAAAAATCGTTTTATTTTGTGTCAAAGTCACGTTTTAAACACAACCCGTGACTGTTTTGGTTAATATGTTTTGGCCGTGACGTAGTGTGTGTAAGGGCCTCCACGAGGTCTGACCCGCTCAATTCTTCATCATCAGGTTTAGAAAAGTGAATACAGAATGTCTTTTAACTTTGGTTCGACCCTCGGCTCTGTCAACACCGGCGGGGGCTTTGCATTTGGAGCCCCGACCAGGTATGATTTTATTACAATTAAGTTTGTGTTGTATTTGCATTTACATTTATTCATTTGGCAGACGCTTTTATCCAAAGTATGGTATTGTGCAGCTGTCAATCATCACTGCAGAGCAAACAGGGGTAAGATGTCTTCAAGGAGACTTGAGTCTTTGTCTGCTGACACTGGGATTCGAACCCACAACCTTCTGCTCACAAGTCCAACTCTTTAACCACCAACTGACCCACAAGATGCTTTACAGTCATGTTTTTACTCAAAGGTGGCACCAGGATTTGAACCAGCCACCTCCCAATCTGTGGTCAAATGTATAGCCACTGAGCTATGAGGAATAAAACACAACAAATAACAATTAAAAATACTGCTATTAACCATCAGCTGTTTCAGCGTTATCCTTGTCTAATTCACTTGTATTGTTTATTCTTTTAATATTGATCATTATTTATGGTTTTCCAGCAACGTCACCCCGGCTGCTGGCACTGGTGGATTTGCTCTCGGAGGTTTCGGCGCAGCGACCTCGACACCGGCCACCACCAACACCACCTCCACACTAGGCTTTGGGTCCAATTTGTTTTCACAGAAACCAGCCGCTGGATTAAATTTCAACACACCTGCCTCAGGTGCATGCCGCGTGTTATGTATATAAAAATGATTTTACGAATCCAATTTATTAACTAAATAAATCTAATTTTATTTCCTTAAAGGGATAGTTTACCCCAAAATGAAAATTTGTATCATGCATACACTACACCCTGAATTTACTGTATGATTTTTTTCTGTTGAACACAAAGATACTATGAGAAATATTATGAGAAGTGGTTAAATCAGTGGAGTCCCATGTTGTTTGCTCACCAACAATCTTGAGAATATCATCCTTTGTGTCCGGTTATAAAAAGTCATACAGGTTTTGAATGGAAGTGAGTTAATGATGACAGATTTGTCTACATCAGGTGAACCATCTTTTATTAACAAGTTTCCTTCCACCTGCAGGAGCTGTTGTATCATCTACAGGCCTTAGTTTAGGTAAACTATTCTTTTGAGAAGTTTCTTTGTGTATTTGTCTTTGAACTTTGATCTTTTTTTTTATAAAAGCAAAACTACTTTTGTTTTCTGCTTACAGGAAGTCTTACAACCTCTACTGCTGGTTCCACTGGGTTCAGCATGGGCTTTGGTAAGCCAGCAGCCTCCGCTGCACCTTTCTCACTGACCACCACGTCTGCCGCTGCAGGCACAGGCCTGAATCTGGGATCCGTCCTGACCTCCACAGCCCCTCAGTCCAACAACGCCGGCTTCGCCTTTAACTTGGGAGGCGGAGCTGCTGCTTCTTCTGCTCCTCCCTCTGGGTTTTCCTTTAGTTCTGGTCTCTTCTCCAACCCTGCAGCGACAGGTAATCTTTGGATTTTTATGCTTACTTATGTTTAAAACATCCATTTACTCTCTTTTAACATGTATTTACGGTGTGATTGGCTGTGAAACAGGTTTGGGACAGTCTACTCTTGGTGGTGCTTTGAATCTAGGTGGTTTGGTCTCTTCTTCTGTTCCTGCCAGCTCTGCTCCTGCGCCCAGTCTTGGATTAGGGGGTGTTGACTTTAGCACTTCTTCTGATAAACACACTGACAAGTCATCAAGCACCAGACCGGAGTAAGATCCATAGCTTATATTGAAATGTGATTTAATCAAATAAACTGCTTATTAAAGTGACTTTATCTTAATTTGTATGTGCTGTTTTATTTGAAGGGACAGTAAAGCTCTCAAAGATGAAAATGTACCCGGTCCAATATGTCAAGATGTGGATCATTTTCAGTAAGTGCTATGCTGTATATATAATACTGTAAAATATTATTTACACAAACTGTTTATGATATCTTATGTCACAATTGTATGACTTTCAATTTTTGTTGCTGTGTTCACTCCAAAAGATAATTTATTTGTGTGTATCATCTTTACTGCTCTTTTTAAAATATATTATATGTAAAAGGGGACTATAACATACAAGCACCCTACAAGTTTATTCAAACTTTATGTGGCGAATCCTCCACAACTAAAAATCACCTTTATTTGTTTTAAAGTGGAAAGTCATGCAAGTTTGGAACAGCATGGAATTATATAACGACATCTTTTAAATAAGTCTCCCACTGTCTCTTCCCAGGAAATTTGTCAAAGAGCAAAAACAAGTGCAAGAGGAGATCAGCCGAATGTCCTCTAAAGCCATCTTCAAAGTACAGGAGGACATCAAGACCCTTAGACAACTTCTCTCTCTATGTGCCAGCGGCCTTCAGAGAAATTCCCTCTCTATAGATAAACTTAAAATGGAAACGTCTCAGGTTAGACAAAAAACTCTAAGCTTTACACAACTAAAAGGTTCTTTTAAGCATTCTTACAATCTTCCAAACCTAATTTTGCCCCACAGGAGTTGAAGAATGCAGACATTGCACTGCAGACCCAGAAGACCCCACCTGGACTTCAACATGAGAACACAGCCCCGTCTGAGTAAGCGTTTTTTTAGTTAGCATTTAAAATTTCTTATTTCTCTCACTGATGAACAATAAATCCAAAATCGAATCGGCATTACAACTACGGCTGAAACACTGACATAAATTCCAAAAGCCCTAATTACAGCTGTCCATTTGTGCTCATTTCTGTGTATTTTGGCTGTATGCTTCTGCACTAAATACAGTAGGGAATGGGAGATTATTAAATTGATCAATTAAATATTTATGCATTTGCTCTAACAGGGCTTCACAAGCTCAGTAGTTGAAATAATTTGTTTGGATTTTAATTATCAATAGAACTATAACTATTTGTTATTGACATCATATTTAGTTTTGGATGTTAAGAAATTTACCATCCAGCTGCTTCACAGAAAGTTATAAAAAATATTAAACTTGAATGTAAAGTTGCAATTTCAATAACAACATCAATGTAAATGTTCAACAACTGGGCAATTCCGTGAAGATGTCAACCTTATAAGGTTTTTACTATCCAAATTACACATGTCAACATTTGTTGGTTCAGATTCCCATGCAAAGTCTCTAAGTTTTTAGAGCATTATTTTTATTTTTTTATGATATTTAAACACTATCAACAAGGGTTTTGTATAAAATAAACAGTTGGTTCATTTGACTGGTTACAGTTCAACTCTAAGCATGTTTTTATGTCATGTCCATAAAGCAAAATATCACATTGTCTTTCATGGTCAGTTAAGTTAATCAAACGTCTATCAAGGGAAAATCTGCTTGTAATTGTTTTGTCAAAGTGCTGTCTCTCTCTCGCTCCAGTTATTTCCGAGCTCTGGTAGAGCAGTTTGAAGTGCAGTTACAGCAGTACCGTCAGCAAATCGAAGAACTTGAGAATCATCTGACCACCCAGAGTAGCGGCTCCCACATCACCCCTCAAGGTTTTAATTCACTTCCTGTCAAACGAATAAAAGCTTTTATTTGGCTCTCTTATGTAGAAAGTTCTTTTAGTTTTCTGATGGGGTTTGTCTATGATGTTGTTTGTCATGTAGATTTGTCCCTGGCCATGCAGAAACTCTATCAGACGTTTGTTGCTCTTGCTGCACAATTGCAGGGTGTTCAAGAGAATATTAAGGTAGGTCCTCTGTAGGAATCGAATATGCTATGTGTATGATGAAAATTAAAAATATAATAATAATACAATAAAAATGTATTTAAAATAACAGGAGCTGCTTTAAGAGCCTCTCGAGTGACCTGACTTACACTGGCCTCCCTTTCTTCCTTCTAGACCTTAAAGCATCAGTACCTGAGCTACAGGCGAGTCTTCCTCGACGACTCCACCGACGTGTTCGAGATGAGACGCGCAGCCAGTAAGAAGTGGCAGAGCTCTTCTCACGTCACCACAGGGCCCGCCCCCTTCAGCAGCGTTCCAAACGCAGCAGCCGTTGCCATGGCTGCCACTCTCACTCAGCAGCAGCAGCCGGCTCCAGGTCTGACCGCCTTCAAGTTCTAGACCTCTAGCCTGATAAAATGAGTAGAAAGGCAGATAGTTATCAAATAAACTGCTAATTCAGTCGGTGCCATGTCAGATTTTAGTTCTGCTCTTAATTTTCCAACTTTTGGAGATCCGGATTAACAGGGTTTTCTAACATCTTTCGCTTGACTCTACATGTGCCATGACTTTTTAGATGCTAACAACCGTCATGTGACTATACGTGCCACGTTTTTTACATTTTCGAGACAAGCCTTCTCTCTTTTTCTTTACAAAGAAAAAACATGGTGCTGTTAGGTAACAGACCACGTGCTTTTAAACAAGGTGAAAGATACTTGTTAGATTTCTGGGGTACATTTCAAGTCAAGGTTTTCATTAGATGCGCGTGTGTCTGCTTGTGTTTCAAGGGAGGTGCTTTCAATTTTGTCTCCCATTTTGTTTGGCTTGTTGATGGATTAGAGATTTTTAATGCTGAATGTAGGCTTTTATTATACATTTATTACACAAACGACTGCTAAACATCCAGTTAGGTAGACATGGGTGTTGATCTTTAAAGTAGCAAGGGGTGATGATGCTACACACTTAGGGGTGATATGGTGCCTCAGAACAGGAACGTTTTGTTTTCTGTGATTTTATTAGTTAGTGTGTAAATCATTTCCTAGTTGGAAATCTTAACAATCACTGGAGATGGGTGTTGGTATGATCCCTAAAAAAATTTTCTCCAAGATTTCCTTGGAGATGGCACATACACTTATGGATATGTTTATATATTTATTTAGGAAGAAGTGTGTAAGCTACTGACTTTGAGGCTGTACGCATAATGGAGATTTACTGTATTTCATTAGACATATCTCTGTGAATATGAGGCGATGTTGAAGGTTTCTTGCTATTGTGACATCCTTCATCCGTCTGTAACCATGGTTGCGTTCGTTGTTTCCGTGGAGACGAGCTGGTGATAACAGCAGGTCGGAGGTTTGGGGAAGTGTGTTAGATGTATTACTTCCAAAAGCAGTATAGACCTTTCCTGTTGTTCGTAATCCTCACACATTGTGTTCGGATATTTTTAATTCGTAATGCAATAGATAGTTCACATCAAAAGGGCTTTTTAGTGCGATTTACTACTAGACAAAATGATCAGTTGACTGTTCACATTCGTTTGCATTTTTATTGTTTTTACAGAGCTACAATATTTGTAAGAATGGCTTACGAGTGTGCCGTTGTGCCTAAGAAAGTCTAGGCTGTTGTGGGTGCTTTTGCAAATTGATTAATTGTAAATATGTTGTGTGCCAATCAATGGCTATGCTTATTTAGTTGCACATTATATAATATACACTTACACGCTAGTTATGAATTACCGGCATGGCCGCACAATCACAAATGACTACACTGCAGTAACGGCTGCTAAAAATGAAAAATGTACACACACAGAATTATAATTCATTTTCTTTTTTTTAAGGGCTAGAGTGTTTCGGTCTTTAGTTTGAATATATATGCTGCTTTAAAGGACTTAAGGTTCCTTTGTGAAGGATTGTGCCAAACTTCAGTGTTTAAAAGTGCATGCTGTTTTTGTGGTGGCTCAAAGCTGCTTTTTCACACTTATATTCATCTTTCTTTGCATTAAAAATATATATCTTCCCTTTCAGGAAAGATCTTTTAAAGGCTGTAATACCTCAGAGAATAAGCTGTATGAATTTAAACAGCCACGTGGTCATCCAGTTATTTACTATAGACCCATTAGTAAAGAACATTGCAGTCCTTTAATCTTACAGGCTTTTCGTCACGGATCTACTATACCAACCAATAATCTTTCTGCATGTCATGTTTTTAAAACGCGTGTGTAGAAATTTGTGGCTTCTTGTGCGTTGGTACAAAGCTCTTAAGCAGAATGTCTGTTTATAGACATGTCTGGTTCCTAATATCCCTTTTCATTCCTTGAAACACATATGGGGCTTAGTGTTTGGTTGTTTACAAACAGTTACTCAACTCTAAAATCTAACTTATAATTTAAATATTTTATGTTCAAATTATGCTTGTGATGCATATATAATGGTGTGCCTTTGATCTAGCGTTTAGTCTATCCTTTGTTTGAAATGCATTTTTAACACAGGTTGGATTTAATCTTAAATCGTTTTGAACCGTGTTGATGCCATAGGTATTAGGAATCGGTTTGTCCAATTGTTTGTCATGTTTAATGTAAATTGAATTGACAATAAATCAGTTTTTTAAAGGAAAGCCCTTGTCTTTGTTTCTTTTTGACTGATAATTCAGATTTTTTTATTAATTGGATTATACGATAAATTCGAGATGCTGACGTCTTTGTATGTCACATCTCTTCATTTAAAAACAAATGACAAATTTTATACCAGCTAAAAGGAAACGAGACAGGAGCGCATGTTATGCATAGCAGGTACCTTTAGTGTCTTTAAATATGTAACATCTGTCCTTTATGGAATGACTTCCTCATAAAAATAGTAACATTTTCCACAAGGTGAGTGTAAAACAGAATTAGTTTGTTGTAAAATATTTTGCTTATTGGAAACAAGCATTTTTTCGGTAGCTGTGTTATATTTAGCTGCCTACAAACGTACGTAGTAGTGACACTTTTTTTTTTACAGGTCTAAAGCAGCTCTTATGTGTTGTTGATGAAAATCTGAGCCCTCCAATAGTTACTACTTTTCCAAAATTGCTTTGGGATCATTTTCTTTTCGGCCTGCATTTAATCACCATTTAAGTATGCTTAATGTAGTATGCAGCTTATATTTGAAAGGCACCCGGTGACCTACAATGTCCATGAGAGTAAGTTCCTGTGCTCTCTCTCTCTGTCCCAGGACCACAAGCGCCCCTGGGGGGCAGTTTTGGCTCTTCCTTTTCTTCGGGTATTGGCACTAGCATGGGCTCATCCAGCCTCGGAGGTACTTTCTGTAATATACCTCTAGGTTCTCTGAACAGTGCATTTCCTTTTCCGTATTATTGACAAAAACACAACCTAACAAGAGAAGTTATCGAGTTTTATTTTAAAATCTTGTTTTTATTTTTACTTTCTTTTTATTACTAAATTATGTTTCTCATGAATGATTTTCTCATTTGTAAAAATATAACTCATTATTTCTGCCCCTTATTCCCCTGCCCTGTAACTGGGAGATTGACTCTGGTTTAAATTTAATCTCAGCACCTAAATGCCACCTCTGTCTCTTGGCAGCATTTGGTAGCGGCCCTGGGTTTGGGGGTGTGTCATCAGGAGGTTTGTCGTTCGGGTTTTCCTCTAGCAAGCCATCTGGAGGGAGCCTGAGCGCAGGTGTGTTCCTTAGCACCCTCCTCCATTTCCCTGTATTCATCAATACTAACCATTACTTACCAATTCCCAACAATCACAAATGTCCAGTAATGCCTCGCAGTATAGCTGGCTTGACTTTTTAACGGCATGCGCGGCGTAGCCATGGTTGTGTAGCTGTTCTGCATTTGTAAATTTTGTGATGCTTAAATGTTTAGGGCTTATGTGTATGAGCAAAATTTAAAAAGATGTTTTTTTACAACCAGCATTTATGTTTCTTTTCCTTTTAGGTTTTGGAACGTCAAACACCTCTGGATTTAACTTCAGTAACCCAGGCATCAATGCATCAGCTGGGCTGACCTTCGGGGTCTCTAACACACAGACTCCAGGATTTGGGGCTGGAGGACCCCTGTTACAGCTCAAAAAACCACCGGCGGGTAACAAGAGGGGCAAGCGATAAAACAGCACCGTGGTATGAGGGTAAAGGGAAATGTAATAAGGTAAAGATGATGTTTGTCTTAGATCTTTATTTTTATATATACATATACATTTATATATCTCTATATATATATAAAGATATATAGATATATATTTTGTTCTCCGTAGGATGCCATCAAAGGGACTTTTGGGATGGTTCTATTTGCTTTTCCTTTTACCCTTGTGACTGTGCCGTTTTTTCCTATTTAGTTTATCATCGTCTGTGGTTAAATCCTACGCTGATGTCTGGTTAGAACTAAAGATTGTAAGATTTGGCTGACGTGCCGGTGTCGAATGAGTTGCATAAGCTGATATAGTTCTGCAGATTTCACTGTAGATCCTATTGGTATTGAAGACGCTTATGAACTGAGTTTATCTGTGCGTTTGTGGCTTTATTTTTTGTACATGTCATCACATTAAAATGTTTGTTATCTGCTAAATAGTACCAAATAGATGTCAACTTGTATAAGAATGTTACGTTTGCATATGCCATCTTTGTTTCTGTCTGTTGTCATAACCAAATTGTAAGAGTTTCTATTCTTAAGCAAACTGTGCAAACCAGTATTTTTCGACTTGACAAGAGGTGTTTGTTATTAAAAGACAGCGATCATGTCACCTGAGTGCTTTTGTATTTGCCTCGTCTTTACTCTTCGGTGTCATACATTGATAAACCAAACAGTATTATTAATCATCATCCCTAAGACATAACCTTTGACCTTTGTTAATTCCATTCTTGCATTTTATATACAACAAATCACTAATTGTGTAAATGTGATTAAAATAAGCAGTTTTTGTAGTCAAGTCTTGTATTCATGTGGCATCACAGGCCTCTTAACTCCCCTGTCACTTCATTAATATTCATGAGTCTTTGAGTGGCTCCTCAGCGAATCAGCACCTCCATCTATGTGGACGTCATAAATATTCATGAGACGTCTTCAGCTGCCAATAAGAGGCGGAGCTGAGCACCGGAGAGGCGGGGCCATAACGACAGATCTCATCCCTCCCTTCCCGTCTTCTGTAGTCAAGGAAGAAAGATGGCGCCCACACATATACTGAGATGCTGTCAGAGGGGTCTGGCGTGGATACCGGTCATATTTATTGCATTAGTTGTATGTTGGTCCTACTACGCGTACGTAGTGGAGTTGTGTCTATGTAAGTGAGCTTTATTATTCATATCTGGGCGGCACGTGGCAGCCGGAGGTCCCTGAACCGAACCGTCAATGAATTTGTTTACATTAGCAAGCTAATTAGCTTATTGATTATTAGCATTGAAAACAAAGCAAAGTGTGTAGTTGTGGTGTCCTAGTAGACCATAGCACAGTATGGACTGTTTAAGGTTCAATATGCAAATATTTATTTGGTTAATGTGGCTCTGTATGCAAATGTTTACAGTTAGCCACCTGAAAATTGTAGTGTTGTGTTTTCTTTACCTGCAGGCCAGTTAAATATTGACCAGGATGTTCCCTGTGTGTCCACTGAACATAATGCATGTGATAATATGATAAAGTGGCTTTTAAATACATGTCAAATGACTGTAAATGGAACAATCTTCCTCATTTTATGATGTAATCTCTACAAATATTTAATATTGAGAATTGTGTCTTCTCTTTTTCAGTTACCATTCTCAGCACTTGTGAAAAGGGTGAGTGATTTATTCCGTAACATTCTGCTTAACTTTATATGGAAGTGTTTGTGCTGACTGTCCGGTCACAAACAGTGACGGATTTATACTTGTGCTGGTTTCTCTGCAGCGTCTCGGCTTTACTGACGGTTCTCTTTCTTTTCCCTGCAGTCGTCTACCTGGTTGTCTTTCACCTGTCCTTCATCATGTTTGTGTGGTCTTACTGGAAAACCATCTTCACAAGACCAGCCAACCCTTCCAAAGAGGTACAGAGATTACCGGCGATGTGGCCAATTACGATGGGAGGTCAAGGCCTCGTGGTTAGAGAGTTTGACTCCTAGGGTTGTGGGTTCAAGTCTCGGGCCGGCGATACCAAGACTTGGTGCCCTTGAGCAAGGCACCGAACACCCAACTGCGAACACCCGGGGACCGCAGCATAAATGCATGCCCACTGATCCGTGTGTGTGTGTGTTCACGGTTGGTGTGTGTGTTCACGGTTGGTGTGTGTGTTCACGGTTGGTGTGGGTGTTCACGGTTGGTGTGGGTGTTCACGGTTGGTGTGGGTGTTCACGGTTGGTGTGTGTGTTCACGGTTGGTGTGTGTGTGTTCACGGTTGGTGTGTGTGTGTTCACGGTTGGTGTGGGTGTTCACGGTTGGTGTGGGTGTTCACGGTTGGTGTGGGTGTTCAAGGTTGGTGTGGGTGTTCACGGTTGGTGTGGGTGTTCACGGTTGGAGTGGGTGTTCACGGTTGGAGTGGGTGTTCACGGTTGGAGTGGGTGTTCACGGTTGGAGTGGGTGTTCACGGTTGGTGTGCGTGATCGAGGTTGGTGTGCGTGATCGAGGTTGGTGTGCGTGATCGAGGTTGGTGTGTGAGTTCACGGTTGGTGTGTGAGTTCACGGTTGGTGTGTGAGTTCACGGTTGGTGTGTGAGTTCACGGTTGGTGTGTGAGTTCACGGTTGGTGTGTGAGTTCACGGTTGGTGTGTGAGTTCATGGTTGGTGTGTGAGTTCACGGTTGGTGTGTGTGTTCACGGTTGGTGTGTGTGTTCACGGTTGGTGTGTGTGTTTACGGTTGTTGCGTGTGTTTACGGTTGTTGCGTGTGTTCACGGTTGGTGTGTGTTTTCACTGCTGTGTGATTGCTCTTTGGATAGGTTAAATGCAGAGCACGAATTTTGAGTATGAGTCACCATACTTGGCCGTATGTCACATAACCTCACATCATTTCACTTGTTTATACATAATACGCTTTTTTATTCGCTGATTTGTTACATGGGAAGCTAAATTTGTGTGTTGTATCCCTCAGTTTTGTCTACCCAAAGCTGAGAAGGAGCAGTATGAGAAGGAACAACGCCCAGAGACGCAGCAGGAGATCCTCAGGAGAGTTGCCAGCACTCTGCCGCTTTACACCCGCACAGGAGCTGGAGGTTAGAGACGAATGAAACACATTCACCCCTGTGGCGAAAATCAAGTATTTCATGTTGTTTATATGTTTATTTGGTGGTTTTAATATGCTTAAAGACAAACCATGTGCATCATTTTAAACTATTTGTTAGTATTATTTACAATTTACTGTTAACCATAGATATGGAAAGAAGGCATAGAATTGGTGCTGAAACAATCACTGCAATGCTGTTTCAGATTTCACTTTCAGTTTTAGTAGCACTAAATCTCTGGCGGCATGGTCATGTATCTGCATATAATTAAAGGGTAGTAAAATAAATTTAGTCATCATTTACTCAAGTTTGAGTTGTCTGTCGAAAAAATATGTGTACAGATGAAATATAGTGGGACGAATGCTTGAACAGTTCTTGACCCCATTGACTACCAAAGTAGGAAAAATACAATGGTTTTCAAAATTATCTGAAAAAACTTTGCCGTCCGACATTCTTCCAAATATCTTATTTTGTGACATATTCATAAAAAAATGTTCCTATAATGTTAGTCAAAGGGATCCAAGAACTGTTTGCTTTCAAGCATTTGAGCGAATATATTTCCCTGTGTACTTACAAATTAAGACATTTATACGGGTTTAAAACTAGTGAGTGAGTAATTCATGACAGAATTTTATTTTTGGGTTAATTACCTCTTTAATGAAGCTGTTACATTCTAGCCATTTTAAGGGAGAATTTGTTTTAAAATGTTTAATTTTGATGCTCAAAAATTAGTTTTAAGGCATAAAACATAAAGATAAAGATCTTAAACACTTCTTTATTAGCTGCTGGCAAGTTTTTGATAGATTGACACTATCACTTTTGTAGTTGAGTTATGGAGTGTTGTGCGAATGAAGATCTTTTTGAAATATTGATAACTTCTCATGAAGAATCTATAAAGCGCTCTTGTAATGCTTTACAGCTTATCCTCTGGAATATAACTCCACCTGCTCCTGATTTTCTGTCCACCCATTTTCATTTATAACTGCGAAAGGAATGTCATCCAGTGCTGCAACAAATCTAACCCTTCGGTAGTACAGACCTTAAATTTATTGGCTCATATTTTGTCATCTTGTAGCAATCCGTTACTGTGACCGCTGCCAGGTGATAAAACCAGACAGATGTCATCACTGTTCTGCATGTGACATGTGAGTTTCTCTCAGATATGTAACAACTCATTACAAATTTGTTCCTAAACTTTGATTTAATTTTTTATTAATTATTTCATGATTTGAATATGCTAACAGGTGTGTGCTTAAGATGGATCATCATTGTCCGTGGTGAGTGTGATGTGTTATTAACATTAATGTTTTGGTTATTTGTGAATCATGCTCACCCCTTTTACATTCCACAGGGTTAATAACTGTGTGGGTTTCTCCAACTACAAGTTCTTCATCCTTTTCCTGACCTACTCCCTTATTTACTGCTTATTTATAGCAGCCTCTGTCCTCCAATACTTCATAAAGTTCTGGACTGTAAGTAGATCTCTCTGTAGTCTCATTTAAATGTTTCTGTCTACATGTCCACCACCATTTATTGAATAGTATAAAGGTACATTCGGATTGACTTGTGATCTAATATAGATCAGTAGTTTCCTGTCTGTATTTCCTCCGCTGTCTGATGCCGCAGGTCATGTGTATGTCTGTTCAATGTAATTTTATTCGTCATTCAGCTCCTTCCTTTACTGCTGTACTTTCATTTTCACAAACTCGCAATTCTGCTTCTGTTTATATGTTGTCTTGGGTTGTTTCATACTGCAGAATTATTTGACTCTTTTTTTTTGTGTGGAACACAAAAGAAGGTATTTCAGGAAATGTCTTTGTTGATTTGTGTCCATACAATGAAAGTCAGAGACAGAGCCGGTGTGTTACATTGAAGCTCTGTCAGTTTGAACTATATTGTGTTGCCGTTATGCTGCAGTGCCTTGCCGCCTGTGCACGTGGTGTGAAACAGCCCTTTAAGACATTGTAATCTCTCATTGGCTCTGCCTGATAAGCTACTGCTTCCCCTGTGTCTAACAGTCTGTCTCTGTTTGCACTAAGCTTTGCCGGAGGAAATCGGCAGAGAATTGTCCAAAGGTAATCCATCACGGCGTTGCGTTCAATAAAAATGTTAATGTTAGAATCACAGAGTTTTTGTTGTCTTAACCCCCTTGACCCGTTACGGATGCCAATGTCTTGCCCGTTATTGACCCTTCTCTCACGTCTTTCCTCTTTCTCTCCTTCTCAGAGTGAACAGCAAGAGTCTCACGCCAAATTCCATGTATTGTTTCTCTTTTTTGTGGCGGCCATGTTCTGCATCAGCATTCTGTCGCTCTTCACCTACCACTTATGGCTTGTGGGGAAAAACAGGTCCACTATAGGTAACACACCAGACTGTACTCACATCATGTAAAAAGATTCATGGTGGTGAATGTAAAGCAGTCTTCCCACTAGGACTCTTAAACTGAGCTTACTCGTAGTTACCATAGCAACACTTGTGCTGTTCTTAAGACAAACCTTCATGTTAGTGACCTTGGAATTCACACTTTAGTGTGTTGACCAATTCATTTATTTGGAGGCAATTTCTTGTTTTCCAATGGTCAACCTTAAACAGACAGTTTTAGTATCTAGTGATTTAATTAATTTATGTTGCTTTATGTCATTGCTTTATTTATGCCAGGGGTGCGCAAGATATATCGTGTACAAAAATATTGTAAATGCTGTTTTCACAATATTCAAACTTACATTATAGAGTATGTCACTGACTTTTAATTATCAATCAAAAACCCACTGTCCTTATATTCACTGCATGGTGAAGTCACATGCTGCAACATCATCAACTTACACAACTAACATTTTAGTATTTTTGAATCTTGTTTTTATTAAAAATATTTTCATTTAGCACCTATTGTAGTATTATTTTTGTTGTAGTATGAGTAATCAGTATTCTGGCAATATGTTAAGTTAAGCTTGTAGTACAATATAAGACTTAAAAACACATTTTCTGAGGATGTAAAAATAAAAAAACTTTTGGTTATCGTTATCTGCAAAATCCCAGAACACATTGCGATAATATTTTTGCCATTATCTCGCACCCATAGTAATGCTTTTAACCTCTTCTCGTTTTTTCTATCATATTCAGAAGCATTCAGAGCTCCTGTCTTCAGAAACGGCCCTGATAAAAATGGATTCTCCCTCGGCTTCAGCAAGAACATTGCTCAGGTGTTTGGAGACCAAAAAAAATACTGGCTACTTCCCGTCTTCACCAGGTGATTGTTGAAAACAATTTCAAATATTATTAGTACTAATATGTGTATTTGAACAAACCCTTTATTTCAAAGTATTGGGGATAATATAATCACATACGTAAACTTGTAAGTTTATGTTATAAACATGTTATATTGGCCCGAATCACATTTAAGTTATCAACATATTACTCCAAAAGCCAATTCGAGGGATGAGATTTGATTTAAATAAGGTTTATTTTAATCTTGCACTTGTTCTAGCACTTAGTTTGCATTATAATAAAATAAAATTATACTAAAATCCATCTAATTTAATGTTACTATGTTAATATCTGTTTCTTATAGTCAGGGAGATGGATTTTCTTTTCCTACGCGGTTGGTAACTGTAGATCCAGAGCAGCAAACTGAATGTCTCCAGCCTATAGGGTTGGATAAAGGGTGAGACCTTTTCACTTTTAACCTCTCATCTTTCATTCCTTCAAGTCCGAAATAGTAGTAACACTTATACATTTTCTATTCTTCCTCAGTGCTGTTGATGGATGCGTCGAGCAACCTGAAACTCTCAGCGAATCGCAAAACCGCCTGCTCGCCAATGATTACCACAGTGAAGAAAATCACAGAGAGGGCGATGTGTTAAAGTCTGGTATTTGTCATAATACTATTGTATTTTTGTGTTTTTATTAGAAATGGTAGAAAAATCTAAGAATTAACCTTTGTCCTGCTTTTCAGATGAAAGTGAGGCTGTTACTATCTCTATTGAGAGCGAGTCATAACCAGGTAAGATCCCTTTCTGTAAGCACAGATTGGTTGTTTTTGTGTGTGTGTGTGTGCTCATGTGACCATTCTGATATAATTTCCTGTTTAGGACTGAAGCTGGCGAGGGGTCCCGTGCCTTTGACTCCCAGTTCTGGGGACTGTTGATCAGAATCACAGCTATCAAAGCAGATGCCTTAAACCTTTTTTTCTCCAAAACACTTTCCATTGCCCATCACATACGGAGGATCTGTCTTTTACATCAAGTCTTTTACAGCGCAGATCATCCATAGCAGCATCACTCTTGTAACTGAAAGATTTGCAGGCTCATCTTTGTTTGCACAGCGAATAATCAAGCCTGCACAGATCTAACCGACATGCAGATTCCTCAACCGTGCATGTGAATTGAAGCTTTGTCCTATACTCAAGTGCTGGCATAAACCTCTGTTTACGTGGAGTGCAGTAAAAAAAGAATTAACAATATGATCACTTTTGGATCTGTCTGAAGGTGTCAGGTTGAGGGTTAAAGACTGCAGATAACAAAATGGGTCACTCGCACTTTTAAATTGGGTTCCGTCTGCAGTTTTAACACGCCAATCTAATTTTTGTATAAAAATGAAACGTGTTCACGAAGTGAACCAGACGGAAGTCTATGAAAAGACTGTCTATGAAAAGACTGAACTATCATTGTTGTGTTTTTTAAGCTGCTCCACTTGTGTGGTGATTTGATTATTTTCTGTCTCGAGTGATTCTGGTGTTGGCCAGTTTACATATGCCAAATATAAGGGCTTAATAATACCAGAGCTCTGAGCTTTACAGAAGTGTTTACACATGTTAGTAATACCTCTCTGCTTCTACATTGTAGCCAGTGTCTCATTAAAAGTCAAATGAGATTTTGGTCTGATTTCAACTAAGGTTTTTAAGTTCCTCCTGCAGTTACAGAAGTGGCCAGCAGGCGGAACTTATTACACTAAATTCTGTGTCCTGGAGTCAGACTGTCCATCAATCTAAGTATTGTTTTTGTACTGTTTTTTTCTATACCTAAATGATGTTAATATCTTTTCTTGGATTACTTCAATTCAGAATATAATTTTTTTAAATATGTTTTTGGCAAGCATTATGTGATATGTTGTTCTCCTTGTGCGTTTATATTTGTCATAAATGATCCTTGATAGACTTTAGTTAAGCGTGGAACGCAGTGTTTGAAGTAGTGCCCGTCTGCCGTGACTTGTGAGCTTAAGTGGAATCCTGTTGTTTATGTTTTACAAAGTGAACCGCAGTGATTGCTGCCTTATGTGCTTTGTGTTCAGAAGTATCTGAAGAACTTCTTTGACGAATGAAGAAAATCAAGTCTTGATGTAGTGGAGTGTTTAAAGGCTGAGCTATTAAGCTTTATGAGGATTCGAAAAGAGGAAAACAAGTACATTTTACAGCATTTGGAAAATCTTAAGAGTTTAAAATCTGACTTATAGTTTTAAGTATTAACAGACTTGAATTAGGTGCTTTTCTTAAAGATATTCTTGAATCCAAATAGGTTAATCTCTGTTAGGACACTTGTGCTGTTGCTAAAGATTGTGGCAAGTTCAAGATAAATATGTGAAATAGTGTTGCTGTTTTAGTGTATTTACTAAAAGCACCAAGTGGTTAAGAGTGGTTTTGAGATATTTTTAGGTCTTTTGGAATCTGTTCTTAAAAGAATTACACAGCCTATACATTATGTACAAAAGAGTTGTTTGTTAATGCATCTTGAGTCTCAAAGCATGGCCCTTAACTCATTTTTGGGTTATTTACCGGCAATTCATTACCTCTTTCATTACCTTTTATACAGATTAATAAAGGAGTAAACATAAAGCCATAATATTAATGAACTGTTCCTGTCCTTTGTATTATTTTCCGTTACAAAAAATCAAAGCTTTGTGCTTTACTGCATGTCAAGTAGAACTCTGTCTGATCTACTTGATGTGCAAGCCTTGACATTGCGGATTTATTTTTTATGACATCTTTTAAAATACGTTACAGATAACGTTAACAGAATGACATATTTTTTCATTTTAACATTGGTATTTTGTGAATGAGGTACATGCATAAATGTAAGGAGTAACAATAAATGTTCTTTTATAGCAAACTTTTTGTCTGTATTTGTACTGAATCTGTCTTTTTTTCAAGGTCTGTTTCTTTTACCCTGAACCCTTTCCAGCACATTAACACGGAGGCCGTTCAACTTGCATGTCACAAGTAGAGCATGTTAAATATACTCCTCTCACACTCCTCTTTTTGGTTAATCAATCTTTCTTTGTAAAAGTGTATATGGTTATTGTCAGGCTTTTGTGAACTTTGAACGGTTTATGCTTGTTACTCTTCCCAGTACACTTAATGCTGATTTTACATGTTTCTACGGAATCTCCATTCAGATGTAGGTCAATGGAAGAGTTTAATGTCTTTAAATTAGTACAGCCTATTAATATACTGTTCACATACCTGAATGTATCCCATTTTAACCATGTGTATACCAGTAAAGTGGGCAGCGCTGTGGGCAGAAAAAGAGAAAAAATATTAACAAGACAAAAGACGACCTTAAAGATAGAGTGGTTTGTAAAAGGGAAGACAAAAGCATTCATAAAAAAACATCATTACATGTAGGGAAATGATTTAGTCATCTGAGGTGAGGATGCGTTCCAGTGTGATTTGTTGCAGGGGAAAGAGATTTTAAAGGTGTCCGGCCAACAAAGTGTGAGAATCACTGATGAAAACTTAGTACAAACACAAGTTTAAAGCTGAAATGAACCATGTGACTGATAGTGGTTTACTTTCTAACTGAGCTAGATGAGACCCATCTGAGATTAAATTAAACTTTGGAATGAAATAAGTACCTTTTTAAAATTTAACAAATAATAATTTCCTCTATTTAAATGAATATAGACTTACTAAGAACACTATGAGACATCATAAATTAAGTCTAATAAAATTGTATTTTAGAAAAGTCTTTGAGGATATTTAAATACAATACAATATTTGATTTTTGTTATATATCAATTTAAAATTTTAATATTATTATTTTATAATAAATATGATTTATAAATATATCAGCATTAAAGTAAATAAGTAAAAACTTTGTTGATTTTATTAACTTCCATTTAAGGTTCTAAACTTTTATCATAAACACACGTTCACAAACTAATAAATATATAAAGTTCCTTACCCTTCTTGTTATTTTTCCTGGTTTTATTTTCGGTCTGAACTTGAGTGCACACACATGCCCACACATCTCCAGCTGAGTCTTTGTGACACTATTGCGCACGCGCACTGCCACTGTTGGAGGAGAGAGCTTTGTTTTAATTGGTCAAGATCTGTTACTGTTTAACAGTGAGGGGGCGGCACCCAACAAGTGCTGAATCAAATGCATTCCACAACACAACTTTAATGCTGCACACAGTTTACTATACACCAGTTTCTCTCTATGACTGCTGCTGAGCACAAGTGAACTCTTCAGGGTCTTGAGTTTGCTTTGGGTCTTGTAAGAAACAAGTTTAACAAATATGGATGGGACCAATCAAACTTTGTTTGATCCAAGATGCAGAGAGCAAGCCCCACTTGGCATGGATGTTCTAATGCGTAAGTTGCTTTGATGTCTATGATGCTGCCTGATGTTTGTTGTTATTAATCATGTGTTTAGATTTTAATATTTGTTTTGATTTTCATGTTATGAAAATCCAGACACCAGGATTGTAGATGTGAAAGATGACAGGTCTCCTCAAAGATGTGCAGTTATGTGTCATTTCTTATAAAAGTTATAAAATGTAGTGTATTTCAAAATGGTTTTTGTGTACCACAGACGTATATTAAAAGTTTGCTCGTCTGGAATACATCTCTGAGATGTCTGAAATCGGATGTCATGCAGACCTCTTGAAGATGTCTGTAAGATGTTAAGGAATATAGAATGGAGCTCTTTCAAAGATGTTAAGGAGAGGATTATGTACAGAAGATGTTTTCCAGATGTCCTGGGCACGTCTACTTTAAACTTCTTATTGTCGTCTCGGAAAGATCCTAATTTTGCTTTAGAATTCCTATGTAGGAGAGGGATTCAGGATTGATCTAAGAAGAGGAAAAGACCAAAAACTTTCATGCACGTGAGGGAAAGATAAATCAGGAACAAATGCTTTTCGGTGTATTATAATTACTTTTAGCGTAATATTATAGTTATATTTTTGGTGCATAGAAATGCTGCACTCGATCCGATTACACAGATTGCTTATGTGTCCATTGAAGTGAAGTTAATTTGCTCGAAGCAAACATGGAGTACAAGAAAGCCCAACTATTTGATGAAGGAACACAAGGAAATCCTTAAAGAAAATAAGGGCCTAGTTAAAAAATTATGACCTCTCAAAGTCCTCTTCGCTGCTCTTATAGTTTTGGACTTTATGAGTACTTTTAAGGATTAAGATGCTTTATGAATTACCTTTTCTCCACGAGGAACTTTTCTTTCATTTTAGGGGAAAATGCCCACATTTCTAAGATTATTCTTAGAACTTTATCACTAGGAGCAACTCTTTGCAGAGTTTTTATGAATTCGGGCCCAGGTCTTTAACAGACACCTAACAGACGTACCTGTGCGATCTGAGACGTTAACCCCCTTCCCATCTCACAATTACATGCGGTCATCTTTCACACATCATATAGTTAAGATTTTACTATAGAGAGACAGACTATAAAAAACTATTTTTATTTATAACCAAAGCATGATTAAATGAAAGAACTGTTGCACATTTGTATACTAGCCATCCCTAAAGGACAGCTTGTACAATATCAAACTCATTTAAGTGCGTTGATTTGATTTGCTTACTTAGTCATAGCTGATAAGAGGTGATTATACTGTTGTTACAGCGGTCAATGCACCTTGACTTAAGTGTGTCCCACTAAGAATTGGAAGTGTTGTGGATCATTTCCAAGTGTAGTAGCGAATTCACCTAAGTGTTGTTCACCTTTACTCAAAAATGTAATTAGGTGAATGCCAAAAGAGTGGTTAACCTCAGATGCACTGTATGTGCAACTGTATCTCTATGAACCTGTCTTGGGTTCTTGAAAAATTCTTGAAAAAAGGATGTGGGCAATGGATGTTAAATAATTAAACACGAGGGACCTGGTTTTTGTAAACCAGGGGTCCCAAAGTGGAGGGCACACAGACACTGTAGGCAGGGCGCAGACCACGAGCAGAAAAAGTAAAAAAATAGTAAAGAGCCAAAAGACACAGAGCTAAAGATAGAGTGGTTTGTAAAACACTTTAAAGCATTAATAAAAAAGCATACATTATTAATTACACGAAGTGAAATTATTTGGTCATCTAAGATGAGGAAGGGTTCCAGGGGGCCTGGTTGGAGAGGAACAAGATATATTTTGGAATGTTTAAAGAGGCACGACCATAAAAAGTTTGACAATCACTGATGTACAAACTCATTTTTAAAGTGGACATTCTCCCTACCTATTAACTTTATCCATTAATCCCTATATGATTGTCTTATTGAAAACTCCTGAGTTGGTTTGGGATGTTAAATAATAAGAGGCTTATTTACCCGAGGAAAGATTCATGATGTTTTATTAGTGTTTCTGTTCTTCAGAGTTGGACATCTTTGGCAAAGTCCTCTTTTCTGTGCTGACCTTCATGGCAACAGTGTCCGTGCTCATCTTCATTGAAGAATGCATCTATATCTATAAGAAAGTGCCTCCAAATAAGAAAAGTGTAATAATCTGGGTAACTGGAGCAGCACCGGTGAGCATTATTATTATTTTTTCTTCTAAATGCATCAATTATTAATTTGTCGTATTTATCATCTTATCACACATTGGTCCTCCTGACTTCCTGTATTTTAAAATGTTTTGTTAATAATTAATAAGTTCTAATTTGAGCTGACTTAAGAAATGCAAGCTTTATCTGTATTGCACCCGTTTTGGCAGTAACTGAGGCCGTGGTTTCATGAGTAATTTCTATCATCACTACTCAGAAATGAACTTTGGAGACATTGTTTATCTTTTTTAGGTCATTGGCACTATGTCTTGTTTGGGCATGTGGATTCCAAGGGCCACAATGTTCTGTGACATGACATCAGCCACGTGAGTTTCCAAGCTGTCAATGAATTAAAAGTCACATTCTTTTGGGCTTTTTATTGTAATGATTAATCATGTTATTTGCAAATGTTGAAGTTATATGAAAATAAAATTGTACTGTTCTTGTGGAACACAAAAGAAGATATTTTAAAAAATGTCTATGTGGTTTCGTTCATACACTGAAAGTATGTGTTTGGATACAGACATTGTTGAAAATAATTTTCTTTTGTGTTCAGCAGAAGATAATATGTTATCCATATTTGTGTTGACCATTAATTCATCTTTGGATTAACTATTCCCTTAAGTTTCTGACTTATGTTGGTCCTAAGTGCTGTAGACCTGAGCTAATGCAAGATACATCTCATGGCAAATTGAAACTATTTATAGTGGGACTAATATCTATAAAGATTTATAAATAAAAATATTCTTTGTTCACTTTAGTATAATCTTAGTTTTAGGGAAAGGGCTTAAGTCTTGTGTTGTTCCTAATATTTGCACGTCTTTGTTTGTAAGATTTACACCATTCAATACAATTGAAAACTGATTTCTTTTACAAAAATTTCCATTTTGATCAATCGTTCAATTTTCCCACGATATCAGGTTTGTTAGTTTGCTTAAGGCATCTTGCATTACATCTGCAGTTTTTTTAAGTGTTAGTCAAAGTACACTTGGTTTTGGAAGCATGGATGCTTTCATAGTTTAATGCTCTGATTGTTTTCCAAAAAAAAAACATGAAAAAACTGCCTTGACTCCCACATCCACAAAAGATCTTTCAGAGAGACTGTGTGAGATTAAAAGATAAAAAAAACAAGAATTCTCAATCTTATTTGGCAGATATTTTGCAATTGTGATCTTCAAGTTCCTGATTCTCATGATTGAAGAGGTTGGAGGGGATGACGCGTTTCTCAAACGCTTTGAGAAAAAGACTTTAAAGATCAGCACAGGACCCTGCTGCTGTTGTTGCCTCTGCCTTCCAAACGCTGCCATCACACGGTAAGAGACCTTAAACTGTCACACTTCCAGGCTTTAAAAATTAATTACATTTACATTTAATGTAGAAAATGACTGGTTTCAGTCCGCTCGGTTGCCAATTAGATGTCCATATCATGCAGGCCAAATGCACCTCTGGCCGTTCAACTCTTCTGCAAACATAAGATTTATATTATGCAAGAATTTAACCTGAAAAAAGGCCCTTGCACCCTATGCATGAAAGGAGCCGTCAGGGCCTCTAGGAATTGACTTATAATACGTGTTACTATCTCAGATGCTTTAAACAGTCAAACAGTCGAAATGAAATCCTTCAACCTAAGGCAAAATCTGTGGGTGTAATAATGTGAATAGAATGTAAATCCATTTGAACACTTCACTCCCAAAATAAGGATTCCAGTTTATACCAATCAAACTGCAGTTGTGTTGTTTTGATTAAGTAATAATAATTAAAAAAATGCAGCTAACTTACACAATAAAAACATAACAATAAAAAACATGCAACAAAACATGGAATTATTTAATGTTATTATGTACATGAGGTACACATGATCTTTTTTCAGATTTCAAGCCAAATAATATTTTTCGAGTGCAGATATATCAGGGGTTATTAAATATATTAAAAACTTTGTATAGAAGACAAGTCCATCACATTTGAACTAAATTTTGACATCTGTGTCCTGCTTTTCAGGCGAAATCTGTTCATGCTAAAATTGGGATCATTCCAGTTTGCTCTGTTAAAACTGGTCTTGACCATCTTTTCCATAGTGCTTTGGGCTAATGGCAACTTCGATGTAGCTGATGTGAGTATTGGGTGCCAATTTATTCAGACTTTCTCATGTTTTATTTACATAAGATGTGAACTGTATCATTTCTCTGGTTTACAGGTGGCTATGAATAGCGGAGCCATATGGATAAACTCATTTATTGGAATTCTCACCATTATTGCTCTGTGGCCTGTTTCTATCATTTACATCCATTTGAAAGAGTCATTACGTGTTCTTAAAATCGTCCCTAAATATGCAATGTATCAGGTTTGTTTGTGATTTTATACCTTCTTGTCCTAAGCATTTCTTGCATTACTATAGTTGATAAATCCTTGATTATATTTGCTCACAGATGGTGCTGATTCTCAGTCAGTTACAGACAGCCATTGTTAACATATTGGCAATGAATGGCACTATTGCCTGCGCGCCACCCTATACCTCCCAGGCCCGTGGATACTGTAAGTTTGCCAAATCCAATTATTAAATTAATGTGGCTTGAAAGTAAAACAGCAAAATCTTTTTGGGATTTTTTGACATGACCTGTCTTTGCTTTTGGCAGTAATGAGTCAACAGCTCTTGATCGTGGAGATGTTCATCATCACGTTAGTGAACCGCCTCTTGTACAGACGTCAGTATGATCCATTACCAGAAGAGGAGGATGAGGAGGAAATTAAGAAAGCCTTAACCTCAAAAAATGTTGTGGATAATGTATGAGTAAACAGACTGTTGAAAGTGTGAATGGTGTGTTTTCTTTTTATGGATGTGTGCGGTTTTATATTTGCCAAAGTTATTTTTATTTACGTTACTGCAAGAAAAAGAATTTTGGCGTAAAGTCAACCCAGATTTTATCAAACTTAAACCATGAACCTGTTAGAGGGCACTACAAAATCCTAGCAGTCTTTGATAAGAATGATGGATTTTCTTGTTTTCAAAGTTTCTGTGTACCAACCTTTCTTTTAGGAATTTTAGTTGACAAAGCCTTGTAAATCCAGACTCATGGTTCATATTTCTGATAAGCTCAGATAAAGTCATGTACTGTATATGGCTTAATGATAGGCTACATGATGACTTTTGGAATTGTTTAAAGGTCAGATAGGATTATTTCTGGTGTTATTTTACCGTATTGTATGTATATCGTCCATCTTTTCCAACAATTTTGATGCAATGTATTTTGTTTAAAGTGCTATATAAATAAAGGTGGCAATGATATGAAAGGCAACACAATAAATTGCTTAGAATCCATGCTTAGAGTCAAGACAATTATAGAAAACCTTATGTTGTAGCATTCCTTACGTGCCGAACTGAACTACGAGCATAACATCATCTGCTCAATGTAAATCTATAATGTATTAAAGATTGCCGCACATTTTTCTTTAGGACATTTTGGCACTTTACAAAATGGACTGTTGATGTTGTTTAGGTTTCTTTGGAGCGCACAAATGTTCCCAGACACAGGAAATTTCACGTGAATTGTCTTAACTACACACAGATGGGTTGATTGTGTGTCTTGGCCTTGGCACAGCGGGTCGGTTACATAATGTGTTTAGAATGCGCATGAAAGAAACATTGTTTTTGTTTGACTAAGCGAGAAATGGCAACATTTTGTTCGCTTTTTATTTGAGATGCATTAAAAATAATTTACTCATGTACTGGTCTAAAGTTGGCCTGACGTTGGACGTTTGATATGTGCAAATCTAGGGACTGTCTCTGAAGTTACATGTGAAACTACTATACACTTCTCTAACGTCAATAGCATGCAAGGAGAATGATTAACAGTCATGAAAACAACTGTTCATCCAGATGTCAGCTAAAATGCACACCATTCATATTTTTTGATAATTATTCAAATAAACTGTAAATAATATGTAAAATATTGCTATTTTTCATTACCGATTGGGTTCAAAACTAAAATATGCCATAATTTGAAGCTCAATAGCATTTGAACAGAATGACTCACATTCATAAAACATACTGTAAAGTGTAAATCTAGGTGTCAACTATAATGCACACCTTTTATATTTTTCATAATTATTCAAATAAACTGTAAATCATATGTAAAATGTTGCACGGTTCAGCTTGTAGGGTGATAAGAGCAATTTTGGTAACATAACGCATGTGCAAAACTCATATTAGCTTGAACATAAAATAATAAAGCTGTCAAACTGGAATCTGGGATGAAAAATGTATGACCTCCAAGCAGGCCTTCCTTCTACCTTGTGTCTTTACTGTATGCTGACTGTGACGTCACAGAGAGCAGGTGTGTGCTGTATGCATATTGTAATTGGCTATTTTAAAACAGCTCATCCAATCAGATCTTATGGCTAAACCAGGACCGACGTCTTGAACATTTTTCAATTTGTCAACTGCAAAAAAAGAAGTAAACAAACATTAAAAATTTTAAACAAGTTAAGAAATATTAAATTATAATTTATGTTTTATAATTTATTTATCTAACTAACAAGCTTAGCTGTGTCAAGTGAAAAAAAAACATTCTCATTAAGTTTGCATTACTTTGTAGTTAAACGTATTTATATTTTATTTAGATTGTATCACATTTAAACACAATTAAATATTTTTTTATATTTTAAAAACCGAAGTGAAGCGGCTTGTCACGTTTAACATGACGCAATGCAGATTCAATTACGTCATTTGTAAACAAACCAAAATGAATGTCTATTCCTAATTTTTCTCTTACTATATTTTATAACTCAATCTCTAGAGACATGAAATATATTTAAACATCTGTAATATAAAAAATATCAGCGTGTGTGAAATATAATAACTTACCCTTTATAATGTATTCTTGTTAGACGCATCTCCTACGTTTTTTCTTTGTTATTGTATTTGTGTTAATATTAATAAAAAATAAAAATATGATATTTTTGTTGTTTTTATTTTTGTACGTATGCGAAACCAAAACATTCCCGCTGTTTTGCAACCTAACTCCGTACATATGCAGGTGTAATGGTTAGCCAATCGCAGAGCACCATTTGTACTTTCATCCAATCACAGTGCTCCGTGGTGAAATCACGCTCGGTTGTGCCTGCGCCTCTGTGTACGTGCTGTGCAGCGCAGCAATGTTATTCTCTCTTTGATCTCGGAGAGTAACGTGTGGATTCGTTTAATGTATTATCTTTACATTCAGGTATTCGGATTTAAATATGCTAATTCATTTGGACGACGTCACTGCCATGATTCTAATTTAAAAAGACTTATTTCACCAATATCTTTGCACATTCACAATGAGGCTTTACTCCTTCCTTGTGAAGAATCATTTACCAAAGATTGAATATTACTCAAGGTTTTCACCATCACCCCTGTCAATCAAACAGTTTCTGGAGTTTGGTAAGTGCAAGAGCATCCATTATAGCATATAGAAATGTAAAGATTGTGTTATTTGTGATCACTTATTTGTATATAATAAACAAGATATTATATCTGACCTTTATTTTATTATAAATAAAGGAAAAAAAACAATAAAGAGTTGTTTGTACATTATATATATAGTAATATTGTATATATAGTAACATAATATATACAGTAACATAATATATATAGTAACATTGTATATATAGTAACATAATATGTATAGTAACATTGTATATATAGTAACATTGTATATATAGTAACATAATATATATAGTAACATTGTATATATAGTAACATAATATGTATAGTAACATTGTATATATAGTAACATTGTATATATAGTAACATAATATATATAGTAACATTGTATATATAGTAACATAATATGTATAGTAACATAATATGTATAGTAACATTGTATATATAGTAACATTGTATATATAGTAACATAATATATATAGTAACATTGTATATATAGTAACATAATATGTATAGTAACATTGTATATATAGTAACATTGTATATATAGTAACAGATATATATAGTAACATTGTATATATAGTAACATAATATATATATTGTAACATTGTATATATAGTAACAGATATATACATTGTCAACTTCCTTGAAGAATGCAAGAGAAAGCATGAAAATGTTGGGGGTCAGACATCTTAATATTTAGTACATTATACAAATCAATGTCATTACAAAATGAGTTCTTTCTTATTCTGTGACATGAAGTAGTATTTAAATAAAATCTTTTAAAATTAAAATGTAGTTTGTTGTTATTAAAATTAATGAGCGATATACTTACATTTACATTTAGGCATTTAGCAGACGCTTTTATCCAAAGCGACATACAAATAGATATATCGGCAGCCTTATCCATATCGGCCGATAAATGCTTTATTAAGTATTATCGGTCCTATTATAAAATTATGTCAAATTTTAAGCTTTATTTCTGATGGCTTCTCATGCTTGCTACTGACCGTCACTTATTTATGTTTTATTTTTTGTCAAGCAATAAAAGTTGGCCATAGAAATGTATAGTAACTATAGATCAGAGATCAGTTCAAACTTTTCTGAAGTTTAAAATAAAAACAAGTTTGCCTTTCGTTTCATACTTAGAAAAAACGTGAATTTATCGGCCGATATATCGGCTATCGGCCTCCAAATATTAAAGAGTTATCGGTTATCGTTATCAGCCAAAATGTCCATATCGGTGCATCCCTTAAACTTACATTTGTGAATCTCATAGTTGATCTGTCCGATATTTTTCAGTCTTTGCTTACATCATGTTCTCATTTGCATATAGAAGAGTCTTGCGTTTGCCGCTTCTTTACGGTCATTTATTTCAGTTTTTAACTTTATATCTAATCCCTAAAACAATCTCCGGACTCTTTATACACGATGTTACGTGAAGTCACTTGATCACATCTTTGACTGTCTTACACAGTCTTACTGTCGGACCTTTATCTCATCTGTTGACAGATTTTCCATCAAAGCATATTGTTGCCATCTTAAAATAAAACCCATCTTTTCCGTTTGCACCTAACCCACAAATAAACCTACTTGACATCCTCAGTCTTTCTATTAAAATGTTTTGTTCCCTTGGCAGTTGGTACCTATGTTGTGTTCTTGCTAGGACTGGCATCCATTTAACTTACGATTACGTTGTTACCTCCTGTTGTAAATGCTTCTTTTGTAAACCTCATCTGTAAGTCACTTTGGATAGAAGCGTCAGCTAAATGACTAAGTGTAAATGCAAATGTTACCAGATCCAGAAAAACAGTTATGTTACAAGTGCAAGTTACTTTGTATTAAGATGTTAGGCCTGGTAACTTCAAGAAGGAATATTTGCCACAAAAATGTGTTTCACATTAGGCCGTTTTCGGTTCACTACAGTTTTCATGGAAGAAGGTCTCCCCAACTCATTTTCTGTCAGTTTCACATTTTCACATTTTTCAGGCAGGGACAATGCGTGCGAGAAGACGTCCTACATGTTCCTGCGGAAAGAGCTTCCGGTGCGTCTGGCGAACACAATGAGAGAGGTGAATCTACTGCCTGATAAACTGCTCAGTCAACCGTCGGTTAAACTGGTGCAGAAATGGTGAGAGAAGGCGAAAGTAGAAAATACGCTCACTGCATAGAATCCTTTAGAGATAAATTTGTGATGTGTGTCTGTGCAGGTATCTACAAAGCTTTTTAGAGCTGCTGGAGTTTGAAAACAGGAAGCCGGAAGACCCACATGCCCTGAATGAGTGAGTGGGATATTATTCAACCATTGAAGTGATTAAAATTTTGTTAGTATTTACTCAGCCTCTTTAATGTATGACTCTCTTTCTTACAAAGCACACAAACAAAGATATTTTGAGGAAGGCGTTGTTTTGTGTCCATACTGTAGAAGTGAATTGGTGCCAGTGCTGTCCGGTAAACAAGAGAATATTTTGAAGACTGTTAATAACTGAACAACAGTGGTACCAGTACACTTCCATTGTGAAGACACAAAACCAGTGCAAGTGAATGGGTGCCAGCTCCCAACATTCTTCAAAGTATGTTCTTTTGTGTTCCAGAGGAGAAAGACAGTCATATAGGTTTGAAATGACAAGTGGGTGAGTAAATGATGACACAATTTTCATTTTTCAATTATCAATTTAACTTTGAAGCTATATATTCGCCTATTTCTTTGTAGCTTCCTGGAGATCCTTATTGACATAAGGAATAGACACAACGACGTTGTCCCGACTATGGCCCAGGGGGTAATCGAGTATAAGGAGAAGTTTGGCTTCGACCCTTTTGTCAGCTCCAACATCCAGTACTTTTTGGACCGGTTCTATACAAACCGCATCTCCTTTCGCATGCTCATCAACCAACACAGTATGTCACAACACTCTCGTACATACTGAACCATTTTTTTTTTTTAACATTAGCCTCATTGCTTAAAATTGAAATTGCAGCTCTTCTCTTTGGCAATGACATCAATCCAGCTCACCCTAAACACATCGGAAGTATTGATCCTAACTGCAATGTGGCGGAGGTCGTGACTGGTAAGTATGTTTTAAGCTGTCTATAAGTTTTGTTTAGAGTCGGTGTGCAATTGGTTCTAAAGCTAGATCTGGTTTCCAGATGCATACGAGACGGCAAAGAAGGTCTGTGAACAGTATTATACAGCTGCCCCGGATCTGAAGATAAAAGAATTTAACGGTACATTTACTTGGAATTCAAATATGGTTTTTAGAAGTTTGTATGTTTGTGTTCAGATGAACATAAACTTATTCCAGTAAGCTCAAAATGATCTATACGTTTTGCTTTCTTACATAGCAAAGTCTCCTAAAAAGCCCATCCAGTCTGTGTATGTTCCTTCCCATCTGTTCCACATGCTGTTTGAACTGTTTAAGGTAGGTTTTGTGTAACTTAAAAACCAACATGGTGCCTTTTCTATTTTCACTTACTCTACTGTACTTACCTAGTACTTTATATCTTTTGTGTTCTGCATATCTTCTTAACGTATGTCCTCTTGTGTTACTGTAATAATATGTGCGTGTTTTCAGAACGCAATGCGAGCCACAAATGAGCTCCACGAAGGCTGTGAGGAGGGTCTCCCCCCTATAAAAGCGAAAGTGACCCTTGGGAAGGAAGACCTTTCTGTGAAGGTCAGATTCGGTGTGAAACAATGTTCTTTGTAAACTGACACTGATGCTGATCTTCCTGTTGTTTTATCATAGATCAGCGATAGAGGCGGAGGCGTGCCTTTACGGAAGATTGACAGGCTGTTCAACTACACTTACTCCACAGCACCGACACCAAGTTTGGACTCCAAGCGTGTGCCATTGGTGAGGAGAAACATGTCCGCTTGTCTTTGGATATGAAAGTAAATATAGTTTATAATTTAATCTCCATGTTCTTTCAGGCTGGTTTTGGACACGGCTTACCGATATCAAGACTGTACGCTCGCTACTTTCAAGGTGACCTAAAGCTTTACTCTATGGAAGGGGTGGGGACAGATGCTGTCATCTATCTGAAGGTAAGAGAAACTTGCTGAATCAGACTTTGTTTCTGTCTCCTGGTTTACTAATGGGTTTTACTTAACATCCACTTTTGATCAGGCCCTCTCGAGTGAATCGTTCGAGCGCCTGCCCGTCTTTAACAAATCTGCATGGCGACACTACCAAGGAGGCCCTGGAGCCGATGACTGGAGCAACCCGAGCAAAGAACCGAGAGACGCCTCTAAATACAAGGCCAAAAGATAAATGCATTCAGCCCCCTGTAGCAAACTGCAACCATTCCAGACCTTCGTAGTTTTAACCTTGCAAAACTGTTGCCACGGCAACACCACATCAGAACCGAGTGTTCAACACTTGTTAGCATTTCCCAAGCAGAACATGATGTCATTCAGATTCAGCTCTTTTTTGTCTTTGTGCAGCTACATACGTACAATGTAGGATCCCATTATGGTGTCCTCCAGGGAAGAGAGAGGGTTGTAATTTTATTAGGTTTAGTTGCGACACACAGTAGACCCCCTGTTTTCTTTTCAAAGGACGTCTGGAGGTTGAAATGCTCAAAACAAAAAACATTTCTAACACTGCCATTTAGAAATCAACTTGGAGGGGAGAAGAAGGATTGTCCATGGTTTCCATAGCTACCAATCCTATTCTCTTGGCAGTGCCCTGAGGGAAACTGTGTCGAAGAATTTTTTACATTGGGGTGAATCTCATGAAACCTGGCCGTTGTACTTTTTTTCCAAAGCATTGTATTGTCAGTTATGGTTCTTAAAACCACCACAATGGAAGAACATTCTTAACATGCATATATGCATAACTTATGTTTCCCAACACGAAAGAATGCACTTTTTAACAAAATATAAGTAGCTCAATTCTATTTATTTATTTATTTATTGACCCCCTTTTATTCAGCTTCTGCATTTGTGTGCTGATGTTTCAGCAACTTCAAAACTGCAGTTTATGTGCTACATTATCTAATAGGTCAGCAATACAGAGCTTCCCGTTTATGTAAATGAAGTGAGAACTGTGAAAGAAGAATGCAAACACCAGAACAGCCTATGATAGCACCAAGAATGCTATTTTTTTTGTCTTAAGAAAGTAGATTCCTCCTTAGAGAGATATTCAACTTTATTAACGATGGGATATATGATAATTAGATGTTGAAGTTTATGAAGGTTAATGTTATGGCATGTAACAGTTCTGTTTAACGTTAAACAGGTTGAGATTTTTAGTTTAAAATGTTTTAGATAGATTTGTTGGGAGCTCTTTTTATACTCAGCAATGTTTTAGACATTCCCTTTAATGATATGTCCTTTAAAGTGCTGCAAGAGTGATCTCCAGAGGCTTGAAATAGCTGAACCGTGTCTTTGGAAGGCGAGTGGATAAACTACAGAGCAGCTCGTCTAGTTAATGTGAGTAGTAATTACAAGTGTGTTAGTTTAGACAGAATTTAAAATTCTCATTTTATTTATGTGCCCTCTTGTCATTTAGAATCTGTATGACTTCCTTTGTCACAACACAAAAGAAGATATTTTGAAGAGTGTTCGTAACTGAAAAGTGGCATAGCTTCTATTTTGTAGACAAAAAAGCAATGCATTCTTTAAATATCTTCTGGAAAGACAAGAGGGCGACCATAGAGTTTTATCTAAAATTTCAGCCGGACTAAATACTTTTATTTTGTAACACCACTATTTCCAAATATTGCATCAAAAATTCCCCTATTATTCATCACTTGATGGATCTTTTGTGCGCACAAATGACCTTGAATGATATGTCTGTAATTGAGTTTTTGTTTTTTTGTTTTTCACAACAATTTTAGTGCTGTTCTTTGTTTATTGTACTCCAATGTTGCTGGATGAGTCAGTTGAAACCTGTCAAAAAAGTATATTTTACCACAAAGGATATTACAGCAATAAGACACGAGTGTTAACTTATATGTTATACTATTTAATACATTTTTTTATTTATTTTAATTATTTTTAATTGGAATATTTTATTCAGACATTCACCACGTTCACGTCTGCAGACATTATTGTTTAATACATGCTGTATGTATATCTCATTGTAAATCTGTCATTCAATACTCTGTTACTGTTACAGTTTCAGGTCATGATGAAAACATAAGTCCTTACTTTTCCATCTGTTTTTGAAGTATAGATTTCAGTATTTATTTTAAGAATGATAAATTATTTGCTAGTGTGTGTTTATAGCGATTTATTACATACGGGAAGAAAGCACTTTGATGCCTTGAACTCCAACGCTCAGAAGAAAAGTTAATGTGAAACAAATGAAGAGAACCTGTTGTGTTTACCTTCAAGGAAATGTTGGATCTATTTAAATGAGCTGAGATTTTCAGTCTCATGCAAACATCGTATTACATTGAAAAACATGCTTTCTTAGAAAAACACAACCGCTTGTAGATAATTCATTTTCACACATGATTGAAAGTGGAAACTGTATAAACTTAGCTGTGTGACGATGATACTATTTGCTAACATTCCATATGATGTACCTACATAAACAAGTAAATAAAAAGTAACTCCACTACAATTTGTGTCATTTAAGAAAGGGTCAATCTCTGTTTTTCTATGTTATTTATTATTTACATTTTGATTTGAAACGTAATATTATACAAACCATAATACCAATTTCAAGTTTTTACAGAGTGGAATTTAAGTAACTTGATGTCAATGTTGCATACATATAATGATATAACTAGACAGTACAGAAGGTCAAACATACAGTAATGTGGGGAAGAATGAGCGTGAGTCTACAACGAATGCATTGTCCTTCAATTTCTATCTTAAAGTTATTAGATCTTTTACTAGCTTTTTTGACGTCATTATTGATCATGATTTGTGGCGTACATTTTAGCTCTATCATATTTAAGGCTGCAGTAACACACAAGACAAACAAATTAATATCAACTAAACATTCATGCACGAAAAGCGCAGCAGGTGCTAGCGGTCTCCTCGTCTGCACTTTCGCATTGATACACAGACATGAGGTGGCTTAGACATTGTTTGAAAACCATATACAGAAAAGGGTTTATATATGGCAGTTCCTATATTCCAGTCCTGAGTGATAGACGACAGAATCATTCATAAAGTCATCGTCCTCTATTCATGAACTAAAAGTTTGAAAACTGAAAAATGCTTTCTATGCAAATTATTGTATGTTTTGTGAATGAAGTGAGTGCTAAAATTACGGCCATCTATCAGCAGGTGTAATTCTGATTTAATTCCATCCTCTGTTCATAAGACAAAAAGGAGCTGTAATGGCTTCTATACATTTCCTGTAATAACAGCATAACTAAACAAGACTTGAGGGAAGTTGTTTGGACTGCCGGTGCCAGTGTGTTATTGGGAAGGAGTGTGTTAAGGTAAAGTGCAATCTAAGAAATACACGTGTAATAGTCAATCCCTCATTTCTCATCCTCGTCGCCTTCGCTCATGCTGCTGATGGAGGCCGAGGCGCCTTTAGGGGAGGAGGGCGGCGAGGTTCTGGGCATGGACCAGCGGGATGGGGGTGACGGGGAGCGTGATTGAGAAAAGTCTCTAGGAGGGCTGCTGCTGGGTGAGCCGCGCGGGGAGAGAGCCTGGATCATTCGGCCGCTGCGTTCCTGAAACATCTGTTTCTGGAGAGAATTACAATGTAAGCGGGTTTCCAGCATTATGGACATTTATAAGCATCAACTTAGGCTATAGGATTTCTTTGTTGTTTTAATTTATATGTGTCCATTTATCCAGAATATGAACCTGATTCACCCTGACTAAGGAAACTATAGCTATAGGAAAACGTAGCTAAGCAAGTATCAAAAAATAAACACTTTTATTTATTAAAAATCTTTTTTCAGTGGAAAATATAATTTTTTTTCCATGAGATATAATTTTTTTATAACATACAACAAGTTTATAAAACCAATATTCTTGGTGAATTTAAATATAAATAATTTATTAATATATAAAATAATAAAAAATAATATTAATATATGATATATTAAAAAAATAATTTAGTTAAAATCCTTTTATTTTCTCTGAGATATACAAACATTTTATAACTAAACACATTTATATAACCAATAATATTCGTGAATTTTTATGGAAATAATTTAGATTCTGAAATTTACTTTTATTTACTAATATTTGAATATTATTTTTTCCTAATTTCAAAGCTTTTAATTTTACTAATAATTTTTTGTGTATTTGTGTATGCCTTAAAAACGTCTAATGTTATCATTATTTTTAACCAAGTTATCACAATATCCTAAAATTCATGATCTTACCCATGTTCCATCAGGACCGAAGAGCTCCAAGAAGTTCCCGATAAACTCTCGGGACTTCTCCTCCCACTTCTGAATGAGATCGTGACTCTTCTCCTCGACTCTGTAGACAAAATGTTTGGACTTCTCTTCTACTGTCCGCACCTTCTCCTTCATCCTGTCCACCTGATTCTGCAGGCGGTACTTCTTCTCCTGTCCAAAATAATTATAGAATCGTATCAGCAAGCACTTCTTTCAACTTAAGCCAACACCTATTATTGAAATATATAGACTTACATTGATTATGTAAGCTAAATTACATTGTTATTAACAAATATTGATTATCATAGATATAGAAATAAATGTACTTACATTGATATAACTGACATTAAGTTCCTTTGCCGTGTAGCCTCTCTGCAAGTTGCGCCTGGCGTACACATCGTAGTCTCTAACTATCCGGGTTATGAGGTCAGACGTTGAGATCCCTTCTGTCCTTTTAGTGGGCACAAACATACCTGAGACACTCACACATGTTAGATTCATCTAAAGCAAACACGACCATGCTCTTAAGACCGCTGTTCTTTACCTGCTTCCTTTATATGCTTGTATACATCCTCAGATCCAGCAGAGGAGTATGGGATATCGTCATGGGCTACAAAGTCAATCTGGAAAGAGCTGGAGGGTTAACCAGAGGGAACTATTGGTAATTGTAGTTATGCATGAATAAAATAACCGACCTTATGTTTTTCTAAAAATTCTTGAGTTAGGGTCCAGGGTGCGTCACGCAAAACCTCATCGACGTAACGACAGTGTCTCAAAGCTTCGTATCGTTCGTCTTCGGTCATGACGGTGAAGCCCTTGAACTTGTGAGTGAGCTCATCACTGCATACTTCAAACACACACACACACACACACACACACACACACACACACACACACACACACACACACACACACACACACACACACACACACACACACACACACACACACACACACACACACACACACACACACACATTTTTGCACATTATAAAAGTACAATCCAAGTATCTTTCCTAAAATATGTGAACTGAATATGTCTGTACCTCCGACTATAAGATAAGCATTGGGGAATAGATTCTTAGCCTGCATCAGGGCACGGGCATGACCCGAATGGAAAAGGTCAAAGATCCCATCTGCATAGACTCGCACCGGTCTGTCCACTGCAAATAAAAGGAAAAACACTGTCAGAAACCTACGACAGATCCAATGGAGTAAACAGAGTTAAATGTTATCTGAGCCTGAGCTAGAGACTACTGTGAAAGTGACGTGACAACAGCCAAGTATGGTGACCCATACTCAGAATTTGTGCTCTGCATTTAACCCATCCAAAGGGCACACACACAGCAGTGAACACACACAACAACTGTGAACACACACCCGGAGCAGTGGGCAGACATTTATGCTGGGGCGCCCCGGGAGCAAAGGGGTTCGGTGTCTTGCTCAAGGGCACCTTAGCATGATATTCCCGGCCAGGGACATGAACCCACAACCCTAGGGTTAGGAGTTGAACTCTAACCACTAGGTCATGACTTCCCAATGACTACCAATTGTACCGTTGCAATTTGTGTCCTTTCTCCCCCTGTATGTGTGATCTTTTGGTTTAGTCCTGTTTAGTTCCTGTCCTATGTCATGTGGTTTGTAGTCTTTTGTAGTTCTTTTGTTCATAGGTTGTTGTGTTGATTGTTCACTTATCCCCAGTGTATAAAAGCGCTCATGTTTCCCTCTACGGTCTATGGTTGGTTGTTAAATGCGTCTATGTATGTGTATCTTCTCTCTTGGTTTCCTGTTTGACTTGATGCCATGGATTGTCCTGTTGTATGTTGGTGTGCTGTTGACATTTTGACTGCATTTGATTCCGCATCACCGCTTCATCATTACAAGTACATTGATGTAAATCAATGATATAACTTGGCGAATAGTCCGGACTGCGGGCCGAAACACTAGCACTTCCCACTCTTCTAGAAATGTACTAATCCAGAGTGAGCAAATGGTTTTATTTTATTTTATTTGAATCCATATTGAATTAGATAACTAATTTTAAAGGCAACTATATAACACCTAAAGACGTCAAAAACACGTTAATTCTGGTTTAAGTATTGCTCCGTTTTTCCCGGCAAGCAGAACTCATGTTGTGCGATGATTGACTGAGAATCTAGGTCACAAAAAAACAGGGAATCCCTAAAACTCTCACAGGGTTCACTGTCTGAGCTGGGCTGTCCCAACAGAACTCATTTTCCCATTACAAGAGAATAGTTCTCCCAAAACTGAGAATCGGTCATTTACACACCCTTTGGACATTTAGAACCTGTATGGCTTTTATTCTTCTGCAGGACACGAAGATATTTGGAAGAATGTTGGCAACTGTTACCGCACGACCTTTGTTCCTATCCAGTAAATGGCAGCCAGTGTTAAAGAAATGAAATATGAAAATGATTCAATATAAAAGACATTTTAAAGAATGAAGTCCTACTGGTTTTCAATGACAAGGAAGTGAGAAAATAATGACATACTTTGCATTTTTGGTTGAACTATCCCATAAAATATCTTATCTCATTAACATTTAACGGTATTAAAATGTATACATAAATAATGCAGTCATTAAGAATGTTACTGAAAATTAGATGTATTTTTTTTCTTTAATACCTTAGTTTGTTTTTTGACATGTGAAAAAGCGTAGAAAAGAAGAAAGGACTGACCTGGTGTTCCGAGTCGAGCTTGATCTACCGTAAGCTTCTCATGTGGGGCCTGACACTCGCAATTCGTCTCTGTTGTAAATATAGCTGGTTCTGTAAGAGTCTGGAGAGAAGATGGACAAATCTGTTTGAGAGAAATAACCACACATAAATAGACGCTGAAGGTTCTTGAAATCACATCAAATACTTTATTTCAAGGCCAGGAGCCTATAAAATGTTTCCCTATTTGTAATAATAGGGGTTATATTATGTCTGTGTAACAGCCTCTTTACGCTGGATATTGATTTGTACAGTAGAAATTTCCCTGATGTCACAGTCTTAAGACAGATTGAGCAAGGTTGACATATATAATACTGTTCTCTAGTACTCTAGTAAGTATTTAAACTAGGGTAATCAGAAGTTTATCAACAGAAGATTTCAACATTTGTATGTAAAATATTATATTTTATAAACATATTACATCGTTTAAAATGATAGATGACAAATTCCAGACTTATCTCTTTAATCTTGAACAGAAATCTTGAAATGAGATTTGATGTCAAAATAACAGCTTTACATGGTAAACTTGTTTAGTTATGCTGTTGTAACACCTTAAACCAACTTTAATATAGATGATGTAATTAAAGAATTCTATACAATTGTAACAATTAAAACACACTTTATTGTGTTTATTGAATACTATACAATTATTTGAAATAGGGCTGAGCGGTACAACGGGATATATTATTACCGTGAAATGAAATGTGTACTGCACAATATCTCGTTCTGTGTATACAGTGTAATGTAAATGAATGGGCTTGAATGAGATTGAAAACATTTATTTTCATATTTAGGTTATTTTCCTGTAACTTTCTTGGGGTAATATTTTATATCTGCGAAAAGATGTTTATAATAATAATGTCTGTCCATATAAAACTCTGAAATGTGATATACAGTGGACTTCGTTCATCTTAACTCAGGTTTTGTTTACCATACACGTTATTTAAAAATAAAATAATCAAAAGAGATCAATATTCAAGCTTGTCCATTCTTTCAAACTCTTTTGTACACTTTCTGGAATAACAAACTTCATGAACTATATTGTTGGAAAAATTGTTCCCATGACTGGTCAAACTCCCCAACCGTAATCCGGAAATATATTTTTAAAATGATAAAAATATGACGACTGGAAGCTTCAACAACTTTGTCCCCAGGCAAAAACAGAGCCGTTTTGTTCAAGCCTATCTGTTATTTCCAATAATTTTCTATTATATCCTTACATAGAACTTTGGGAAATCAGACAATGGGGACCATCTCTTCAGGAAACATCAATTGACAGTTCCTTCCTGATAGTGAAGTGAAACCATCCCCAGCAGGTACATATACATATACATATACATATACATGTATATGCATATACATCCGCCGAGACCCACTTCACATCATATACTGTCCTAAATGTGTCAGTGTAATGTAGGCGTGATGTTTAATCACTCATTGAAGGATAACATCCACAGAGCTCTGAAAAGGTGCCAAGCATGAATGGTTCCCATAGCAACGGAAGCAGGTGCCCAGAGGATGCTGGGGACTTTTCCCAGAATTCTGTACAAGGTGAGAAGGAAGAAGGGCAGACTGGAGACAAATACAGTCTGTAACATTAGCTTTTCTATGCCCTGTGCATTTGATCTGATGGAAAACAACAGCTGCTGGACTCAGGGGATTAAAACAGCTGACAGTAGCATCATTATGGGATGCAAAAGCAAACAAATATGACACTAATCCAGCTTGTACAGCTAGATCCAAAGGATGAAAATCCATCCTACTAGACAGAAATCAATCAAAATGACATGAATGCATAATCCAGCATCCTCCCATCCCACATTCGACATTCATACTCCCAAACAATTGGCCTTTAAAACAACCAAATACAGCCATCTCACCGTTCTTGGCAGGGGACAGGTATGTTCAAGCTCCTCCATAATTTTTGGAGGTTCCAAACCGAGCAGGATGAGACCCCACCTGACTCAGCATCAGTACCAAACCTTAGCTGTTGGCCGAGCCTCTTGTAAAGGATGCTCAACTCCAGCAAACCTGCATCTAAGTCCCGCCCACTCCGTCCTGTCTCCGTCTCAGCCACTCCCATTAGCGCCCGCCCCTCTGCTTTGCCAATCCGCCTATCAAAAGAGAGCGATGCTCGTAGGTCCCGCCTTAGGCCACGCCCACATGCAGGACCAGAGTGCGGGCCACAACGACAACAAAGAAGAGAGCTGTTGGGAGGGGCGATAGCAGGTCTGGAAGGAACCAATCAGAACACGGTTTCTCCCTGCCTGGTTAACATATGCGGGCTGTGATTGGCCGGGGCGGCCATTGCGCTATCATTGTGGATGGGGAGTCATTGATTGTTGTATTGTGCTATAAACCGCCTGTTATTATTGTTACATATATATATATACGTTTTTTATATATTTATTATTTTTTTAATTACTATTTTTTGTATTCTCTAAAATCAAATTTAAAAAAATAATTAAAAAAATAAAGGCAAGTGGCGCTCTTGTTTCTGCAAGAGCGCCACTTGCAGAAACAAAGTTAATATGTTATTGTTTAAAGTTAATATGTTATTGTTGTTAAAGCTGTTTTAAATAAATTTAAAATTTTTATTATGTCAATAAAAAATGCATTTTTACAGTCATTAAAATAAATGCAAAGACTTGAAACAGACACATCCGGATAAAAACAGGGAAGCACGTTTGGAAAACAAACCTAAAATATTTATTTATTTATTTATATGATAAAGTAAAGGCTTTCGAGTTTAATACATTTAAAATATGTTTACAAAATAAAAGTCCAGTGTTTATTTATTTATTGCAACAAAACGAGGCTTATCCAATGCATTTATAATGTATGCATACAAAATAAAAGTCATGTTATTATATAATTATAATGGCTTAAAAGCTACATTTTGGCATTTAAATTTTTTTTACAGATCAGGTATACACTTTTTTGTGTGTTTATATTACATTTAGAATGTTATACACACATTTATTGAAATTTAAAATAAAAAGCAGTTTATTTGTTTATTTTCCACTTGGTGGCGCTATTGTGTCAATATTACATTGTGTGCTTGATCATATAAAGTGGTGTGTTATATTTAAGGCACAATAATGTAGGCTAATAATTATTTATGTTATGTGTAAAATAATAAGTAAAGTAACACATTATTTAAAAAAATGTAGCTATTAAAAAATGACGGTTGTTTCGTTGGTGAAAAAAAATATACAGTTATCCATTATTATAATTATAACCCTAGTCTTGTGGATGTATCAATTAAAAGTATATATTTAATGCAAAGTTCTTTGATGGCAATTTCCTGTGTGCCGTACTTGTGAGCGTGAGCACTTGAGTTTGTAATTATTTGAGTCAGGGAAAGAACCGAAGAGCTTTGAAGAATCCCCAGAGAGTTGTGGTGTGTTCCAAGAGAGAAGCCAGAAGATTTGAGGACTCTTTTGTGTTTCCTGCGAGCTTCTCTCCTCATCAGCATGAAGGCCGAGTTTCCTTTTCCTCTTTGACTGTGTGTCCACGTTTGACTGCTATCTCTCCAGAGACCAAGAGGCCAACGGTTCTGTGAAGAACATGTCCATCGGCGGAGCAATAGCTAATAGATTCTCCTCCGACGGCCTGTGAAGCAGCTGCGCTCCGGCTCAAAGAGGTTATCAGTGTCATAATCAAATAGAGAATAAACAGAAAGATCATTTACAGGGAGAAGACTCTTTCCTCCAAGGCTTTGAGGGGCTCTGAAATTTCAAGACCTTATTTTGACGCAATTGCTTTGTGACATAAGTGTGCTGATTCAAGGTTAAGAATATTCTCTTATCTTGCTTGCATACGAGATTCCCATGAGCATTTCTGACGTAATTTGCTTAAGTAACTTCACAAGGCATTTCACACTGGTCCCAAAGATTTTGAGACAAAACAAATTAATATCTCATTTAGAGATGCAAAATTATGCGAGAGAAATGCATGCTCACATGGTTCATCCATTTAAATGTAAATCAGCAACCAAGTTGACACAAGACGAGAAAATAAAGTGATAGTTCACCCTTGTGTGAGGTTCTTTCTTCAGCAAAACGCAAAATGAGATATTTTGAAGAATGCTGGACATCAAACAGCGGTGGAACCCATTCACTTCAATCGCAAGGACACACAATCAATGTAAGTGAATAGGTGGCAGTTATCAACATTCTTCAAAGATCTTCTTCTGTTTGCAGCAGAATAAAGAAAGGCATTCAAGTTTGAAATTACATGAAAATGAGGAAATTATGATAGAGTTTTAATTTTGGGAAGAACTGTGACTTGATTGAATACAAAGACACTAAATTGCGAAAATGGCTGTCATGGAGGCAATAAAATGACATGACATATAACATGACACATGACATGACATGACATGACACATAACATATAACATATAACGTAACAACATGACATATAACATATAACATATAACATAACATAGCATATAACATATAACTTAAAATATAACATAACATATCATAACATTTAACACAACATATAACAACATAACATAACATATAACATAACATAACATAACATAACATAACATAACATAACATAACATAACATATAACATATAACGTATAACATAACAACATGACATATAAGGTATAACATATAACATAACATAGCATTCTGTATAATTATTGTATATATACATATATAACCTGTATTTACTGCTTATTGCACTTCTGGTTAGATGCTAACTGCATTTCGTTGCCTTGTATCCTACATGTGCAGTGACAATAAAGTTGAATCTAATCTAATCTAATCTAATATAACAATGAACTTAACATATAACATAACATATATCATAACATATAACGCAACATAACATAACATAACATAACATATAACATATAACATATAACATATAACATATGACATAACATAACATAACATAACATAACATAACATAACATAACATAACATAACATAACATAACATAACATAACATAACGTACATCATAACGTATATCATAACATATATCATGACATATACCATAACATATAACAACATATAACACAACATAACATAAAATAACATAACATAACATAACGTATATCATAACATATATTATAATATATAACATTACATAAAACACATCATAACATAACATTATATAACACAGAACAACACACAACAGCACAACACAACACAATATAATTGCTTTTATAAAATGATTACCAAACAAGAAAAATATTGAAATCAATATTCATTCCAAGTCTCCATTAAGTAAAATCATATATAGTAGTCTATAACTGCAACAGCTATATGTTTATGTTGCTTAGGTTGCTCAATGATACAAGAATCATGAATAAAACACGGCTACTGACCAATCAGTTTCGAGTTAGCTCTTCAGTGAATCTTAAATAAAAATTTGATTATTTGAAGAAAGCAACAAAGAACCCACACCCTAACTCCACCCCAACCTAAACTGGTACATAAATAGGAATAAGATTGTTAATTTACATTCTCATAAAATAGTGATGAATTTGCTTTAAAATTGTTAAACACTACATTATTGACCACTTAGATCTAAATTAGCCTGTTGTGTTCTTATAAGTAAACTAAGCTTTTTATTTTTAACTATTTTACCCTAGAGTATTTCTCTTTACCAATGTTGTTACATGGGACACATACACATTCCTATTGTAGGACAAATCAGGGGGAAACCGATGTCATGATGATGGCTATCCATTCTGACGTGCTTGTCAAGCACACAAAAAACAAGTACAAATCCCCATTGTTTGTCAGACCTATGTTTGGCAATCCAGACAATATATTTAGAATAAAATTTGATTCCAAGACCAAGAGCTTGGCAGGGAAGTCCGCAACTGCATTCGGCAGAATTTATGGCTGGAACACACAGCACGTGGTAATAAATTAATGAACTTCACCAATACAAGACCACAGCAAGAGTCATTTCCTGACTCTAAGGGTCTGATCAAACATGCCCTGCATGAAAATACAGTTTAATTATGATAGACGTCTACAATAGACATCTTGCAGTAGTTAAACATCAACATGTGATGAACAACAAGCAAGCCACGGTTGGCATTTATTAGGTGAGAACTCCAAAGCTGCACAACATCCCTCTGATAGTTTCCTATTGATAGCTTCAGGTATGTAAGGAATCTTATTAAAGCACCCCAAGCTGTGATTCTGCATTAACAATGTCAACAGATCACCAAATGACATTATTTTATTTTGGGCATCTCTAATTGTCCCTGGTTTTGAAGATGTTTTTGTGAAAGTGTGTCATTTGACAGCTTTGGATATGAGAATAGAAATGACGCTCGCATGAACGCCTGCAGGTGAAGTGATGGCGAGAATTTTAATGAGAGGTGAGCACAGTTGCTCAAAACAAGCTTGAGTGCCAGTTGAGGGTGTTTTTTCTATAAGGAGTCACAAACTTTGTTGCTCGGGGGCTTTTGATTAGAAACTCAAAGGAAGATTACTTAGATGAAACTTTCTCATGTAGGTATCGGCTTTGTCTTGAAGGCTACTTCTTCATGGATGAATTACTGTAAATAGATAGGTGGGATCACGTTAAAATGTAGTAATTATATATAGAATATAATATATATAGATTATTTATAGATGTAACATTGAGAGGATTGTTCACATAGAATTAAAATTCAGTCACCTTTTACACTTTGTTGAAATTTAAAATCTTTGAATTTAATTCCTCTCCAGAACACAAAAGATATTTTTAAGAAGGTTGGCTTTTTTGTATACAGTAAGTGAATAGGTACTGCTGTTGTTTAAGTTACCACATTCTTCAAAAATCTTGTGTTTTTGCAGGGGAAGAAAGATTTACATTCCATGAACTTTCCCTTTAATTATTTGTGTTATCATTTTTGAGAAATGTTTGTATTGCAAATCTAAGCACACTGTTTGTTATCGAATAGGCAGGTATCAGGGCTTCCCATGCAGAATTCATCTCCATCGACGCAACATAAAGTTTTATAGTTTGGAAGCAAAGAAGAAGCAACTATGAGAATGCCCATACCTGAAGGTCACGCTGTCATCGTGTTGGTGTTGGGAATGATCAGACTCCCCCCGTAACACTTTCTGACTGGTTCCCCCTATGGTGATCCATGAATCATGGTTAAGTGGAAGGTAAGCTTGTTATGTCTTTACACTTTACATGGAGATTACTGTTGACCCGTCACAATCAGAGGGCATGATGGGCAGAGAAGTGAAACAAACAAAAGGGCAATGATTTCATGCCCATCTGACCTAATCCAAGCGACCATTCCGCAAACGATGCTTGGTCGGTTGTGTTCTTGTATGTTCAGTGTTATGTAAACGTAACAAACACACTTTGGGGGTTGGAAACTTGGGACATCCGATTACATTGAATGAGATGCTATCTGTGTCAGGATGTCCAAAATGAATTTATGCGTTGTGTTCACTGACACAGATTTCCTTCTGATCATCTCACATTTCTCTGCATTTTAACAAGCACTTGAGGGTCACAAGATGTTCTTAATAAAGAGCTTCTAATGTTCTTTTATGAATTTTTTTATATTTGTTTGTACAATTTTACCGATCAAATTTAAATGCTCCCTCTTTTCTAAATAATAATCTAATGTGGGGTTATCTATAATTTTATCTACTGTTTTATGTATCATTTATATAACTCACTTCTTTTCTAACCTACTCACTCTATCAAAAAAAATAAAAAAATAAAAAAAATTTGTAACCTCTCTCTGTGTAACTTGTAAGGATTGTTGTAGTACTTGTTGACCTATTGTTGTATCAGCTATTTACCGCTTCATTGTCTCCTCGACTATTGTAAGTCGCTTTGGATAAAAGCGTCTGCTAAATGACTAAATGTAAAAGTAATGTATCAAGATCACTTATTTTACATTTATTCTAGCTACAAGTAATGTTGTTTATTTCATAGAGTATTACAGCATCTGCTTCTTACCACGTACAGATCAAAAATTCAAGAGGCTCTGACCGTATTTGACCATCTAGCATTCTGAATCTGGCTGTCATCCTAGAAAATCCCAGCATGCGTGTGCCCTTGAAATCGCATTCCAAGGAATATTTTTCATCCATCTAGTAAGTGCTTCTGTAGCTGAAAAGCTTGCGCACCATGCTGTGACCTGGACAAACTATAAAGGCCCAAAACATTAACCACAGAGGTCATTGCCCACCCCCTCCCCAATCCCACCCACCAATAAGGCCTAACATAATTCACCGACAACCAGCGTGATAGTCTTGCCACGAGACACATTTCCACTGATCTCAAGCATCACAAATCAAACACTCTGAGTAATCTTCACAGTGTCAATAATGCTGAGAAATCTGACTATTATTACCCAAGCCTGTCAAACAGCTGGCGGCTAAACACTTTTTATATTCTCATAATCTGAGCCGGGGAACAAAACAAAACGTAAATAACAAGTATGCAAATATTTGACGTAAGCTGCTGAGGGCACAGCCCACAGAAGTTCCCTTTGAACCTACTAAACCAAACGAGTCATAGGATCTTAGTACTAATGCTGGAAGATGATGAAGTTGCGATTCGTCCCACAAATTTGATTAAGATAGGTTAAAACAGATTTACAGCTAACTAATTTTAACAACTCACCCGCAATAGATTTAGACCTTGTGGGATCATGCAAAGAGGCTGTTTTAACTTTGCGAATATGGTGTGGGGTGCAAGAGGGGGGGTTAAAGATTTAATTGGTCGTCAGCAAACCCTCTTCTGACACTATGTGAACTGACAGACTTAGACCGCTGGGAACAAGCACATCCGAAAAAAATTACTTCTCACCAAATCTGCATTTGACAAGTGACAAATTAGCCTTTTGAGAGATGCTCTAAGGCCATTAAGGCGTTTCACGCATCCCGAGAGGCCGCTGTGACGTTTACCCCACGCTCTGGCTTGTTGCAAAGTCGCATTAAACACGTAGACAACTTGATTGCGACTTTTCATTAATTTTTAGCCATCTTCAAGAAGAACTCTTTTCATATCGAAGCAACCTTTGAGGATTTGAAAAGTGCTGCGTTTCAACACTTGTCAGACCATCTGTTAATACGTGTTGACTTCAAAGTGAGTAATACGATAAAAAAAGACTGCGATTTTTTTTTAATCAATGTGAGAAAAACTTCTGTTCGTACCATATCAGCGGCTAATTTTAAGACGGAAGCCCCTAAGGAGCTTGTTTGAATAAATTTTAACCCTTTGGAAGAACAGTCTATTTTAACACATTGACACATTGGGCTAATTAAACAAGCAACATATTTTTCACATCTCCCACAAAGCTGGTTTTGGCAACGTCGACCAGAAACACGGCAAATGCGATACTTTGAGAAGAACCTGACGTGTTTCAATTGCTGTGTGGTCAACCTGATGTAAAACATACTCATGCCCACATTTAACCCATTAAATATCAATTAAGGGTCCATTAGTGTTTAATTTTAATAGTCCGAAAAAATGCTGCATTTCTCCCATGACATGTGTTTCCCATGTGTCGATATCGCACTTTGGTATCACCTATGATATCACGGCGGCAAATAATTGTGGCAGTGATTAATGTAAGGTTAAATACTTTCGGCTCAGACATGTCGCCACATTTGCTAAGTTGCTGAACTGTCACTTCCGTTATGCATGAAACCTCCCAAACTGTGTATAATCTAGAGCCACACTAGTTTGCCATGAATAATTTAGATTATATGCATGCGAGACAGCTTGTTATGCAAATGACACCCTCCGATAAACTCATATTTCATAATTAGGTTACAGAGCGGAAACCAAACGATGGACACCAAGAGTTTTCCTTCTTGAAACATGTAGTGGGTAATGCATCACGCTGGTATCTAAAAATAGCTAAAGATCATACATTATCTTTTTTTAACTGTATATTCTCATTAAAGCATTGCAGTGATAAAAATGATAAGTGATTTAATTGTGGTATAAATATCTTGGTAATTTAGCCTGTGAAATATCTTTTTATGTAAATTTATTAGTAGTGATTGCCGATTGCCAGGGTAACCATTTCTGTTTCTCATATTTGGATTTGTCAAATGAAAAAAGAACCTCCTTGGTGTGATAAGTGACTGAACTAGTATGCCTGCAATTAAGATAAAAGGAAAAGTTACTGGGATAAATTGCAATGAATATCAAGTTGGATTTATTTTCGGGATGGTAAGTGCAGAAGAAGCGTTTAAGATGAACAGCTAAATGACCCCCTGGCACGGGCGTTTTAAATGGCCTTAAACAAAAGACGTTTAAAAAATCTCACCTGAAAACTGCTTTCACAGTTATACTTAAAGCTCCAAGACTGTCTTGAGAGCCTGAACCGACCTTATGTATTTAAACTTGATTTAGGAAAATAAAACTGGACCAATGAGATTTAGATAATTCGTATATACAAACAACATGTGATTACATCATTTAATCCGGATCATACATTGTGAATTTGGACTGTTCGTGCAACACTGTTCAAGGCAGGGTTACCAATTTCTAATACAGTTTTTTAATTCAATAGCGGCAACCAATTTTGTTTTGCTCCTCCTTGTAACCTCATCACTTTTTTTAGGGTGTTTCTAACGCCTTCTTACTTTCTTCTGTCCCCTTACTGCTGATTGGCTATAAAGTTTTTTGGCACTCTGCCAGACTTTTCTAAAGAGTTTTCAGAGATGGGTAACCTTGTCTTTAAACATTGAAATCAACCTGCAAACAAACAATTTTATGAATATTTGCCCACTAACACCATAACATGTTGGCTGATAAGCGTTATGAATTCACTAGAGAAGGACCGACAGTATGACAGCAGTTATTATTTCGAGGGAAGAGCCATAATGGCAGGCATCTTTCTCCATTGATGAAGCAGCAATTCTTTCTGAATAATACACATATGGTGGTACCAATGTCCAGGCTTGTGAATGTCTTGTTCAATAATGCAAGAACAAGTTTGTAAGGTTTATACTAGATATGTAATTCAACATTTTTAAACTTTTACCTGCTGTTTTAGAAGTTAATTTTATTTAAAGGTGTTTTGTAAAGATGTGAAAAGTTAGTTATGATTTCTTATTGCCATCCTTGAAAAAAAGAAATACCATACAGCAATTTGCATTGCATTTACATTTACATTTATTCATTCGTCTGACACTTTTATCCAAGCGCTTTACAAGTATTATGCAGTTGCCAATTATCACAGCAAAGCAAACAGGGTAAAGGTGACTTGCTCAGGGTCACTTCTGTCATTATCTGCTGAAATTGGGAAACAAATCCGCCACCTTTTGCTTTAAAGTCTCTCTTTCCACCAGTGCTCAACGGAACTCATTTTTGTTGACATTGATTTAGAATTACAAGAATATAGTAAGAAGAATGTTAACAACTGAGATTTCTGGGGCACAATAGACTTCCATAGTAGATCCAATTACAATGGTAATCAAATGGTAATCAATGCTGCTGAACTGTTTATCTTCCTAAAGTCTTTAAAATATCTTCACATCACAAAAATAAAGTTTGAAACAATATGAGTGTGAGTGATTAATAAGAGAATTTTCCTTTTTTGGGAGTACTATCACTTTAAAGTATATGTCTAAGAAAAAGTATGTCTTATTTGGGTCCCGTTCCAAAAAGTTTGAGAACCCCAGCTCAAGAATAATTAGTTGGCCATCGCAACTGGGACAGTTGGCTTATCGTGTGTCTAGAACTGGCCTACTGGAGGATGGCTGGGGTCTTGCACAAGCGGAGCTTCTGCCAATGAAATGAATGAGAATGCAAATTATTTCATCAAGGCAACATACATTTGTTGTATATTTGTTATGGTGTTAAACAACGTAAGAGAATTAATCCACCAAATGAGCCACCATCTAGTCATACTTTATTTCTAAAAGACAGTTGAACTCATTTCAAGGTGATGTGGCTGCGGAGGGCAGGTGACATCTTGAGGATGTTGTGATGAATGCTCTGTCAAGGATTCAGGAGAGAAAGTGCTGAAGGCTGAGACATCTGATTTGCATATCAACTCCAAATAAAAGTCGGTGAGTCATTGCTTTGAAGTGTTAAGGAACTTTGTGTGTCAGAATCCTGCTTTACAGATATCATTATGAACGCATGGGAATGGCACTACAGTAGATTCACGTTTACAGTCACCAAGCACTTGGCATCGATGGCCACAGGCACCGCATGGTTGATTTCTCTCTGGCTTCTGTTTCCTCAGTTGTTGGCTTAATGTTTTGAAACTTCTAGGTACTCTGTGATGTTCTCCTAGTGTGATAGTGGTTAGGATATATATACATAAAATATTATGATTATGCGTGAGAAGAATTAGCTCAAAATATTTTTTTACAATAAATGTAATTGAAAAAAGTAGAAATTCCCTTTTGTGCTGCTTGGATAATATTACATCTGTAAAAAAGTATTTATACCCTTCTTATAAATGTATTGTTCCGTAATGCACATACAGCCAAATGGTATGTATACAGCAAGGTACGGCTGAGCAAACATAACGTGAATCAATGCATCTCTTGGCCATAGGGTTAGGGTTATAGTCATGACTTCTGAATTCTCTCAGTTTTGCCAACGGAGTCGTTTGTGGTACAGCCCACTGAACAGAGATAATCATGGGAAATCCACAGCCTACTTATTATCTCCTCTAGAGCATCATAAAACTTGATGCACACTGTAATAAGACTTTCAGCATGACTCAAATAGTGTGGTAGCCCACATAACAGAAAATCTTTTAATATCAGTTATTTAACATCTCAATGTTTGACCTGGACAGCCGTTCACTTAAGTAGACAACATTTGTATACTTGCTTTTAGTGAGAGTTCACCCAAAAATGAAAATTCTGATATGATTTAATCACACTCCTAGCATTTAAATCTGTGTGGTTTTCTTACGCAAAACAAATAGATGTTTTGAAGAATGGCAACCGATCAGATCTGGAACACATTCGTTTTCATTTTCTACTAGAGAAAGTAAGTCATACAGGTTTGAAATGATATGAGAGTGATGAAATTATGACAGTAGTGTTTTACAGGGACTGTTTGTATTCTTTTTGTATTATAAAGTTACATACATGGCACATAAGACAAATTCAGCATTATGATGCTGGCACACACACTTTTTCCTCAGGGCAAGAAAATGCAGTTTCCGCTCTCATGGGCATTTAAACAAAGCTTAACAATTCTTTGGCATTCATGTTTCGACACATTTAACAGGAATTTAACACACTTTATAGATGAAGGATTAAAAATCTTCTAAGAACTGTTAGATGGGGTAAGGACATTTTGCTGTTTGGTCCCACTAGAAAAATATTTTGAAGACCATTTTTGTAGTTTCCGAATTTACAATTTATAGCAATGTGTTTAGGCAAAACAATTATTAGTTTGTTATTATTTTCATTATTTTTTTCCTGTGAACTTAAAACAATATTTCTCCCAAAATTCAAACAAATATATTGTTGTTATTTGTGGAAAAAGCATGTCAAAATAAAAAAGATGCTCTCTATCATATTTTTTCAGACCTCAAATACTGTAAAAACAAGTTTATATTCTATTTTAAGCATATAAACAGTGATGAATGTATTTCGAAACTGAAGTCAGTGTTTCACATTGTTGTTCTATGACTTCCTGACTCTTCTGAGGTTTAAATTGGTTTGCTTTGCCATTGAACATGTAATCATATTTATAATCATTAATGTATTAAGGACTAGTTAAGTTAGAACTAGAAATTTAAATATATGTGTAAAGTTACACTATCGATTGGAATACTAACGTTGTAGGTTAGATTCCCATGGAATTTTTTATTACTTTAAAGTAAATAGATTCCCATATTCATATTCTCCCTTCACTTTAAATAAACCAAATGCAAAATTTCAGAGTAAAGTCAACATGTCCAAAATCATAGATTCATGTTCACATAAATAGTTCAGATACTTCTAATTGTTCCAAGTTGTTACAGGAGCGATTTTTAATGTTCATTACTGCATGTTGTGACATGTTTGCTGTAAATGCAATAAACAACATCTTCATTAATTGCTCTAATGAACTGCTAATGTGTAGTGTGAAAATACAATTAAAACCAAGCAGACCTTGTTTTTACATCAACATCTTGCACTCATCACTCAGTAATAAGATAAACCGATATAATAATGCTCAAAGCGTGTGCTTTAGTGGGAACACTGGATCTCCCGAGACACTGGCAGCTTTCTCAATTTTTAGACACGTCAAAGGAAAATTCAATTCGCTGTATTTATTTCCTTCATTTTCAAAGAGCGGCAAAGATCCTTTTTAGCGAATCGACATTTTTATTGATTCACTGCCACATTCTTTCCTCATTTTAGTGAGAACATCAAACTCCTCTTTTCCCATCTTGATGTTTAAAGTTGGAAGGAGGCCTGGAGAGTGGACACTCTTTAAGCGTAGACTATAAAGATGTGCGCCAGTCCCTTGAGAGAGGCTGACTCATCCAACGAGTGTCCACGAGAGCACGTAAGTAAAATATCCATAAGTCCCACGCACAATTTGCCAGAACAAGATGTCAGCTTTGTTGATAGCAATCACTTACATGAATGACTTGTATTAACAAGAAAAAAACAAACACTACACTTAAAGTAGCAGAGCCATGTCTTCACCCTTTGTTTGATGGTCATGAATGAAGCTTTTTCCCCGAGAGGAAATTGATTTAAGGTCGTACATCCCACATGGAATTCATTGATGCATGACCCCACATCCCTGGGAATCTAAAATGTTTAATTAAGTCAATTCAAAGGTGTCTGAAGATGTCTTGCCATGTGATAGAAATGTGATTTCTCAATTCCCAAAATGTTGCACATATTTCCTGCTTTGGGTCGCATCAATGAAACATGATTGAAATATGCCCACAAAGGTGCGACACGTTCTTTTTCGGCACAATTACCGACTTTAATGACGTTGATTAATTACCAGGGTAAATCATACGGATTGATGGGTACAATCCGCTGATGATCCATTCACTCGGAGATTCGTAGAGAAAGCTCAAAGGATCAACCTCGGAGCTAATGAACACTAATTAGTGCAGGATATATGACTTTGCCTTGCCTTTGTTTAGCTTATCTTAGCACACGTCCTGGTGAAAAAAACGGCCATGCGTTGAGATACTCACATAATGATGCAGATGGAGAAGACCGGTGAGACCTTATCACACACCAATTAGACAGTTCTTTAATGGCACTGTTCTATGAATCCTATTTTGGCCTTCCTCGGTTATCTATGGAGAGGGAAACTTTTGCTGGAGGTAATTATATCAGGAGGTTATCAAACTTGTATTCCACCCTGTGGCGTTTTATGAAATTCACTTTTTAACTAGCCATATTTGTGGAATGGCCTTTTGGAGAGTGCATTTTGGATGGGGGCGTCCCTGTGAGCTGTAGCGTGATGCCTTGATTATCTGCTCTGAGAGATGCGAAACTAAAGCGCACCCATCGAAAGATGAAATTGGTCTGATTATGGAAATATGACAATGAAGGTGCAAACTTTGACCGTGAGCATGTTTGTCAATGACTTTTTTTGAAATGTGACCATTTTAAGCATTTTAAGCTAAACCATTACAGTATTGTTATTTGCACATTAAAGGGATAGTTCACCGAAATAAAAAATTTGCATCATTTACTCACCTCTCAGTTGTTCCCAATCTGTATACATTTCTTGGTTCTGATGAAAACACAGAGAAATATATTTGGATTAATGCTTGTAACCAGGATTGGGGTATTGAGTACCATCGTAGGAAATTTTGTATATCTAATTTTGTTGTCAAACACAAAATAAGATATTTTGAAGAATGTAGAACATGAAACAATTCTGTGGTAATTTTTCATTGTCCATTTTCCTACGGTGGTATTAAATGGTAGCCAAAGACTGTTTGGTTATGAGGATTCATCCAAATATCTTTCTATCTTGGTGTTCAGCAAAAGAAATAAATGTATTTGGAGCGAGAGGGATTATTTCATAGAAGTTTTTTTTTGGTCTGAACTATCACTTTTAAACCTTCTTTTAAAGGTTTGCAAATGCCTTAGTCATCTAAATGAACGGTCAATTCTCTTTAAGAGATAGTTCAGCAAAACATGAAAATTCTGTCATTATTAACTTACCGTCATGTCATTTTAAACCTGTATGACGTCCTTTTCAGAACCTTTTCATATTTTGAAGAATGTTGGTAACTGAACAACAACGGTAACCATTCACTTGGATTGTGTGGACATAAAACCAGGTACAGCCCTTCTACGGTTACCAACTTCCTTCAAAATATCTTCATGGGAGCAAAGAAAGTAATTACGGTTTGAAATGACAAAAGAGTTAGTAAATAATGAGAATTTTTATATTTCTCTCAACTATGAATTTAAAACCTGCATTTGAATGCCTTTGTCATTTAAATGAGCAGTCAAAACCCTTAAAAAGACAATTAAGCCAAAAGTCTCATTATTAACTCACCCTCTCGTCATTTTAAACCTGTATAACTTTTTCATGACACAAAAGATAGTTTGAAGAATGTTGGTAACTGAACAACAGTGGTAACCATTGACTTGCATTGTGTGGACATAAAACCAGGTACAGCCCTTCTACGGTTACCAACTTCCTTCAAAATATCTTCATCGGAGCAAAGAAAGTAATTCCAGTTTGAAAGCATAAAAGAGTTAGTAGATAATGAGAGAATTTTTATATTTCTCTCATATATGAATTTAAAACATGCATTTGAATGCCTTTGTCGTGTAAATGAACAGTCAAAACCCTTAAAGAGACAATTAAGCCAAAAGTCTCATTATTAACTCACCCTCTCGTCATTTTAAACCTGTATGACTTTTTCATGACTCAAAAGATAGTTTGAAGAATGTTGGTAACTGCACAACAGCGTTATACCTTACCTTGCAATTTACGGCCACAAAACCAACACAAGTCAGTAGGTGGTGCTTTTGTCTGGTTACCATCATTCCTTAAAATATTATCTTCTGAACAAAGAAAGTAATGCACCTTCTAAAAGTCTTATTACTTGTCTACATTGGTACTCCTAGTGATATGTTGACTGTTTCCCCAATACTTGTCTGTATTTAACAGAAAATACAGTGGAATGGAAATATTGGAAATGGAACAACAATGGAAAATACACATAATCATGTAAGGGAAAGAGAATACACGAAAACACACAGACACATAAATGAAGTATAGTAATGGATGTTATGCATAGTCCTAGTTTGTGAAGGGGCAGTGTAAGGACAGGGCTTGACGTTCTCCGGTGAATGGTCCCCGAAGAGAAGGCCACAAATCATTGATTGTGTGTCACTGGAACATGATCAAAGATCGGCTAGAAACCTTCCTGTGGGACTGAATGCCCTATTAAGAGAAGCCCCCAGATGAGTTGAGGGTAGAAGATGTGTCACTTTTGCTCAATGATAAAAATGAGAGGGGTAGTTGATATTCATGTTCCATCAGCTGTTCGGTTTCCAACTGAACTAACCTTAAAGACACATTTGGTGGTTTTACCTCACGTAGTCATGCTGATTCAGCCATGTTAAATAATGTATTTTCCTGAAAGAAATCTGTGAATTTTGCTAGCACCTTTTGTTTACCTGACAGCACATTTTTTTAAAGTGCAAGGTCTGTAAAGCATTTAAGGTCATAAATTACAGTGATATTTTAAAATGAACGATTTGTCCCTAATTACTCACTCTAATGTAATTTTGAAGAATGTTGGCAACTGGCACCCATTGACATTTGGAAAAAAAACTAATACAGGTTTGAAGAGATGTGTGAATGTTGAGACATTTAAAATGTTTGGCTGTACTATCACTTCACCTATGAATGGCTTAAATTATCTATTGGTAACCAATAAGTGCTGGAGAGAAAATGTATTCTGATCCACATCCAAGTCACAACAATAGAAAAACACAGTCTACTTAAAGTAACAAACATTATATGTTTTAATGTTTGTATTAAACACAACTTGTACACAATCAGTGCTGTGTGGAGATGTATGTGAACGTTGGGTTTAATAACTGGTTGACCCTCCTTTGTCAGCAATAACCTCAACCAAACATTCCCTGTAACTGCAGATCAGTCCTGCACAACGGTCAGGAGAAATTTTGGACCACTCCTTTTTACAAAATTGCTTAAGTTCAGCAATATTTTGGGATGTCTAGTGTGAATCGCTCTTTTGAGGTCATGACAGAGCATCTCAATGGGATTGAGGTCAGGACTCTGACAGGGCAAATCCAAAAGCCTTATTTTCTTCGGTTGAAGCAATTCTGTTGTTGATTTACTTTTATGCTTTGGGTCATCGTCCTGTCGCACCAACCATCTACTGTTTAGCTTCAGTTTGTAGACTGTTCGTCTTAAAAACTTTATTGATACATTTTGGAATTAATTTTTCCTTGATGACAGCAATCCGTCCATGCCATGAGGCAGCAAAGCCAGCCCAAACCATGATGCCCCTCCACCATATTTCACAGTCGGGATTTGGTTTTGATGCTGATGTGCTGTTGAAAAAATATTTTGCCATCATGCTGTTGAACATCAAAGTTTTCTTTTGTAAATTTCAAATAAGCTGCAATGATCGGACAGCCGTGGCTTCCTCCTTGGTGTCCTCCCATGAATTCCACCCCATGTTTTTCTTATTGTAGATTTGTCAACAAAAAATCTTGCATGTGCTAATGATATCTGTAAGTCTTTAGCAGACACTCTTCTTCGTCTCATTTAGGATTCTGCGCTGTGATCTTGCAGTCACTCTTTACAGGACAACCTCGCCAAGGGAGAGTGCTGAACTTTCTCCATTTCTCCTACCGTGGACACATAAACATCATGTCATTAAGAAATACTTTTGTACGCCTTTCCTGTGTCATGCAAGTCAACACGTCTTGATCGTAGGTCTCCCGAGAGCTCTTCTGTGTGAGGCATGGTTCACATTAGGCAATACTTCTTGAGAACAGCAAATTAAAACATTTGTGTGTGTTTTGTGGAGCACTGCAGCTTTAATCAACACATTTAATGTCATCACATTGATTGGAGTCCAGGTTGGCTGACTCCTGTCTCCAATTAGCTCTTCGAGAAGTCATTAGATTTTCACATATTTCTTCCACACAGCACAGATTTTTACATGTTGTGTTCAATATAAAAATTACAAACTATTATGTTTGTGTGGCAGTATTTCAAGCAAACTGTGTTTGTTTATTGTTGTGAATTGAATGAGGATCAGAACGCAATTTCACTGTTATATGTATATGTATATTTATATATATTTATACAGGTCGGTATATACACAATCGATATATATATATAAATGTGTGTGCGTGTGTGTGCGTGCGTATACCGAACTGTCTTAAACATGTTCCAAAGATTGACGTTCAATCTTAAACTGCTTATAACAAATTCATCTGGCTTGGATGGAAGTCACAAGGCATTCACATAAAAAGGCAGTTTGACAGTCAAGTGGTAAAAAAAGTGTTTTTTAACAAGATGCACTTTAAAATAGTGCTGCTTCACCCCATGTGTCGTCGAACTACAAACTGCAAATCACGATTTCTGTCTACAGAAAAAAACTCATAGTGGCTTTCTGTATTGTTTTCCTCTATACAATCCGTTGGTTTCCAAATGTGTGAACAATTCTAAGTTAATAAGCTATACTTGGTCTTGACATTAAATTGACAGCTAAGTATGTGTTGTTTTATCCCTGATTCACTAAAGAAATTATGCAAATCCGGTAACAGAGAAAACACGTCGAAAATATTGTTGCTGAATGCAATTTTCAGATTCTTTGCTGATTGTGAAGGATGCCGCTTCCCTGGGCAGTAGTAGTGCAACATTAATTGTGTCAGACAGGCTAGCTCTCACTTTTGTCAAGAAGACACATTCTATAATAAGCCTCATTTGCAAATAAAAACGTGGGTTTATGATAAAAACTGTGACAAATCATTGTAATTCTGAACAATGTTGCTCCACATTTTTAAGACGAAAATAAAAAATCATCATTTACACACCCTCTCGTCACTTTAAACCTGTAGGAATGTCTTTTTTTTTCAAAACACAGAGGATATTTTGGAAAATGAGACCCATTACCTTGCACTGGTTTGTTTCCACACAACAGAAGTGAATGGGTGCCACGGCTGTTTGGTTACCAACTTTCCTCAAAATATCTTTTTCTTTTTTCTGCAGGAGAAAGTCATACTAGTCTAAATGATGACATAATTTAATTTTTGGGTAAACTATAACTTTAAACTGCACGTTCGTCATGATATTCCCACATAAAGATGTCAATGCAGTTAACTGATATGTTTGATTGATTTTCGTGAAACTCACAAACTCTTCTTGTTAGGGCTACTCATGTCTAATCAGATTATGTCACAGACAAGTGAAGATCGAATTGTCAGACCCGGCAAATCACAGGAGTAAAGTAACGGATAAAGATAAAAGGCAGGGATCTAACACTGTCCATGACAGCTACTCAGAACAAGACCAGTTAGACGAAGAGAGGGACAGGTGCAACGGAGCATGTTGTTCCTGACAGGATATCTATGCCTCCACATCATCTCAAGGTGAATCGTCTACTTAGACTTGAAAGGACAAGCAGTGAAAAGACATTATGTTGTGTTAGAATAAGTATAGTTTTATATTTATTTGTAGAAAATGGGGAATTTAACAGTTCAGCCTCATTGCTACAAACTGGATGGTAAATAAAATGCAGCATTACAATTGACAGTAGTAAAAAAGATTTTGTGATTAAGAAAACAGGGTTGCAATTACTTATCAATTAAATATATTTTATATTACATTAATTCAAATGTTATATCAGCACTCAGCCTTTCAATAATAGAAAATATAAACCAATGGGGAAACTTCTAGTCTCTCGCATGAAACCAACAAGTAGTGTCTTCAACTTTATAAGACAAATTGAAGAGAATTCCATAGAGCCTGGTTTTAATTTGCTAACGGTGGGGTTATGGATTTTTGATAACTCAACTAAATTAATATGTTAATTATTGTTCTGCTGAGAGGGTAACACTTTTTTTTGGGACACAGAACCTACATTATTTTCAATAAAAATGTTTAAAGATGGATTACGTTGAATAAAGAACAGTCAATAAGTGTGCAGAATAGACTCCTTTACAATTATTTAAAAAGGGTGAGACCTTAATAAGCGGCTTGATGAAATAACAAATACAATATTTTCTTAAATTATAATATGATAATAAAATATGATAACCACTCCTATAGTTCCCTTGCCTTTTTCATCATTAAAAAAAACATGAAACCATAAATTAGTAAATGTCCCAAAACTTTCAATAACTTTGGTTTTGTGCATAAATGATTGGTCACTCATTTAATAAATGATTGGTCACTCAGGTTTCAAAATTTCATAACAAATGTCTACACAAAAACATTAATAAACTCCTGCTGTAATGAAACCACAAATGCATAGTGCTTAAAACACCCCTGACGTTTTAAGTATTCATGACTAGAGGTAGACCGCAAATTGCATTTATATTAGCTCTTGTAAAATAATACACTTTTTTAATGAGCAGCACGGTGGGTGGCAGACAAAAGATTCAACCTTTGAAATTACATCAAAGAAATCTTTATTCTTTTTGTACAATCACATCCCTAGCCAAAGCATCCACAAATAAAGCAAAGTTTCCATATCAGAGAAGAAAACTTCTTATCTGTGTAAGACAATATACATGTCGAATTATCACCTCTCATCTCTGATTGAGAAATGAAACCAGATGTTCCATTCCATGTTTGAGACTGTGCATAATCTGGGTTGTCGCTCTGGTGAGATTTAGAATATTGTGGCCTGAGGGGTTGAGAGCAGCCCTCAGTGCCCTGACCCCATCTGCTTTTCCTGACAGCCGAGAGCTTGTTGTATTTTAAGAGACCTCTTAATGGACTCGCTAGCCTCAATTAAATGTCCAAACAGAGCAGATTTTGCGTGCACGTAAAGGACAGAGGCTTGATGGGGTTGCTGTAACGCGTTTTTGGAGCAGTCTGTTTTTATAACCTTCCACAAGTTGGACTATAATCCTGGCTGACATTTACTTTACCATGAGCAATTGGATTTTAACAAGCTTATTAAAACTTATAGGGTGCAGCTAATGAATTAAGACGTGTCTGACAGACAATAAAGTGTATATGGTATTTGCATTATTATTCGGTTTATTTTGTATTTACTATTGTAGATAAAGATGTTTGGTTATCTTTTTTCAAAATATCTTCTTGTGCTGTCCAGAAAGAGGGTCATAGAGGTTTGCAATGACATGAGGTTGAGTAAAGGTTAAAATGTAATATACAATGTAATAATGTCCCAGAAACATGTGTGGCATAGGTTAAGTAAAGGTTAAAAATTTAATATATGATATAATTATGTCCGAGAAACATCAAAGGGTTCACAAAATTTAAACTGTATATTAAAGTGATAGCTCAACCAAAAATTGAAACGTGTCATCATTTACTCACCCACTTTTCATTTTGATCCTATAGAACAAATATAGGATCGGCAGAACACAAAAGAAGAAATAAAAAAGACTCATTGGTTTCACATCCCTGTGGTTGAAATCAATAGCACCCAATCCTATTTGTTTGCTGACACTCTTTTGAGTATCTTCTTTTGTGTCTAAAGAAGAAAATGTCATACAGGCTCGGAATTACATGAGGTTGAGTATAGGCTTAAATGTAACATATGATGTAATTATGTCAAAAAACATCAAAGCGTTTAGAGATTCAATTTAGTTGTCGAAAGATATGGTGTAAATGTCCACTTGTGTACAATTAAGTTAATTGTAAAATATATATTAAAGTGGTAGTTCACCCAAAAATGAAAATGTGACATTTTACATCCTCTAGTAATTTCAAACATATAGATCTTTCTTTTTTTTCTACAGAACACAAAAGACAATATCTTGATCTTTACTTATCACTGAATTTTTCAAAATATCCTCTTTTGTGTTCTGCAGAAAGAAAAGGCAAACAGATTTGGAATGACATGAGGTTGAGTAGAGGTTAAAAGAACTTTTGGAGGAACTATCCCCTTCAAAGAAAAAAAAATATATTTATATATGTTTGTATATAAATATGATATAAATAATATATGATGTAATTATGTTCCAGAAATGGGACAGATTTAATTTACTGTCTAGAAATATTGTTTAAATTTTCATGTAGAATTGATGTTCACCCCAGTTAAAATTTCTCATCATTCACTTACCGTTTTGTCATTTAAAACATCTATCACTTTCTGTATTCAGCCGAACACAACAGAAGATATTTTGCTCTTTTGTTATGCCCAACTTTCTTCATAAAATCATCTTTTTGTGTTCTTTGCATTATAGAAAGTAATACAGGATTGAGGGAGAGTAAATGATGACACAATTTTCATATTTTGCAGAACTATGAGACTAAAAACAATAAAACAGGTTAAAGCACATGTCACCAATGTATCTGTGTTGTAGTTATATATTACTAACATTCCAACAAAATGCACTTCACTAAACTTTTTAATACAAGAATTTATACACGGATCATTCCATCAAAAATGTGTTATACTTTATCACATAGCAAAAGACAGCTGAGTCTTTCACCTGACATCAGTGGGGGTCTTTGAACATCCAAGTATAGCGGTTTTAAACTGCACGGCATGCATTAATATGCGGCTTAAAACCAGGAGGGAGCCAATATTGTGAGTTCACAGAATTCAATTAAAGACACCAATTCATATCACCAAACACCCCATTGAGAAGACTGATGAGTCTTTCTATTGAGTCAGACCATGGTCTATTTGAGGCAGATCAGCAGGTTCTTTGGCCGTCTTTAAACTCATTTATAGTACTGACAACCTTTATTGATATCTCTTCTCAGTGGATCAGAACAGACTCCAGAAAGCCACACGAGGTCTGATGTTGTCATAATGGTTAGCGTTGGCGTAATTCGCTGCAATTACGAAGCATCTTACGTCGATGTGAAGAGCAAATGAGGTAAACAGACCAATGAACTTTAAGTGCCACTCCAGATTTAATGCTTCACTAACTGTCCGCAGGTCAACATATTGACACATCATATGCTTTTTGATATCATTAGTCAATAAACACACACACAATGAAAAACAACACATATGGATTAAGTGTGTCCGGCCTAAAGCCCTTCCTCTGTTGTGTGATCCACTCACAGACAATGATTGGAAATCGTTGTGACATCGGTGACCACAAGCGAATTTGCGAATTTTGCGGCATGTTGGTACATTAGATTTGTGTCAGAAAGCAGCCGCAACTCGTGATGGGACTTGACACCAGGCCCGAAGGGTGGAGGTAAATTGGTGCACTTCTTTTTGCGGGAAAACGCTTCGGTTCGCGACCTCAACGTTTGTTCGGATGCTTCATACGATCAATCAGAATGAAACTCCCGCACAGAGGGGAAATACGAAATCGCTTTTAAAAATAAATGGCAGGGATTGTTTGGATGATTTAGTCCGACTTCTGGGATCATTACGGAAGGCTGCGCTTTGCGGGGTGAATGTAATAATAATTAATTTATAGAATGAATCACCAGAGTAAATTTGAGTGGATTAGGGTCTAGGTGCTTTGAAGGGCTCGAAATAGAACAAAGATGTCTGCCGCCTTTCTCATCTGTCAGCTTTATCATAGATGAATGCAGTCATTATCCATAATAACATTATTCTTGGGATTTATCCACTGTTAACCGACAGCTCTTATTTCCTGATTTTTTCCCCACCGTGCATATTGTAAATGTAATGGAAATATCAAAAAACACGGTACAACACATTGTTAATATTCAAGCTTTAAAGGCACATTTTTCTAATTTTAGTAGTGTGGTATACATTTTAGCTAATTTCTCTATTGTTTCCAAAAATATTTTTTTTAAATGTACAAAAAATATAACAAATGAACCCAACCACTGTCTTATAAATTGACCTAAGCTAGAGGTTTTAAAACCAAAATGCTGGGTTGTTTTAAGCAAAAGTAAGTACAAACACCCTCAAGTTGTTCCAAACTTCATTGTTATGCAGAACCCCCCCCCCCAAAAAGATATTTGGGAGAATGTCTGTAACCAAACAGTTTAGGGGGATTATTGGCTTATAGACCACTGAAAGATTTGGAAACGTTTGGATCTTAAATGATTAAAACATAAAGATATCTGATTAACATTTTGATTGTTGTATTTTGTTCGAATGTTTGTGTATAGTGTTCAAAAACGGAAAAAGGAAGTTATTCTGGCATGGTGTTTGACCACAATGTTTCCAAAGCAGTCTATAGTAGGATAGATCCACGATTGTGTTTTTCGACATTGTTCAATGTAACTTGTTTGTGTTTCACAGAGCAAGGGTTTGGATCAACTTGTGGATGAGTAAATGCTGATAAAGTTTTCTTTAACGATGAAAATTATTTGTCTTACTCATACAACCCTGTTACTACATGTTTTCCTGCAGATCACCAAGCAGCTCATATTATATTTATTCCGTCCTCCTGATGCTGACAATCAGCATTTACCATGAAACATTTTTCAGGCCCTGAAGTTCCGGATTCTATTGATGGAAAGATTGTGCACACTTTCTGCAGTGCGTCTCCTTTGTGATGTCTTAAAAGCACACACACATGTGTTGCATGAAAAGACCTCTGATGCATCCAGAAGTGAATATTGTCTGAAAGCTGATTGGGCCGCAGTCCGATTGGCATTCCGAAAGCAGGTGTGAGGGGACTCGAGCCAAGTGTTCCATCTCCCGCTCTCCCTCTTGGGTGGCTGGGTGGGTCAGCACTTGACAGCAGTGACTGCAGAAGTGACGCTGTCCTGCCGCTGTGCATCTGTAATCAAGGGTACCCAAAGCTCTGTTTGTACCCCATTAGATCATAACCTAAAGTCCGCCAGCTTGTGTGACAATTGCCAATGTGGTGCATGTTGGTGACATAATTGATGATGAGCACCAATGTGCAATCACACCCATTAAAATGTACATTTTAGTTATAAATGACTTAGTACTCACATTTTCAACAATCCACCCATAAGAATCCAACACAACAATCATGCAAAGACCCATGAACATACTTCCCCTTTATCTTTATCTTATCTCTTTTAATCAGTTTTATGAATGACATTTAAATGGTAGATATTAAGTTGGATTGCTATGCACAAAATGGGACTAGGGGACACAAAGTGAATGCAAAGGATTAAGATCCCCCTGGTTTGCATCTCTCACATGAGGACACACACATACACAGCCATCGATGACTCATTCAAACAAGAAAACTCTTACGTTCATTCAAGACAACTCTCCATCTCGTCTGCGCAGACGCAAGACACTAAATGCGTGACACTTGTCTCTGACCGTGCCTATATAAATGCCAACTCCAGGCTTTCTTTGAAGAAGTCCTAAAAGTTGGTGACAACTGGAAGAAGTTCAAAACCATCCAAGGAGAATCCCAATTGCGCCACAGGTACGCATCATCTCATGCGGATTATGATAGGCTTAAAGAACTTGTGCATGGTTTTTTGTGTGTGTTTGAACGTTGTGCATTCTTTTGTGTGTTTGAACGTTGTGCATGATTTTTTTTTAACGTTGTGCATGATTTGTGTGTGTGTCTGAGAGTTGTGCATGGTTTTATTGTGTGTTTGAACGTTGTGCGTGTTTTTTTGTGTGTTTGAACGTTGTGCATGATTTATTGTGTGTTTGAACGTTGTGCATGGTTTATTGTGTGTTTGAACGTTGTGCATTATTTTTTGTGTGTTTGAACGTTGTGCGTGGTTTTGGAGTGTATTTGAACGTTGTGCATGTTTTTTTGTGTGTTTAAACGTTGTGCATGTGTTTTTTTGTGTATTTAAACGTTGTGCATTATTGTTTTGTGTGTTTAAACGTTGTGCATGTGTTTTTTGTGTATTTGAATGTTGTGCATGGTTTTTGTGTGTGTTTGAATGTTGTGCATGTGTTTTTTGTGTGTTAGAACGTTGTGCATGGTTTTTGTGTGTGTTTGAACGTTGTGCATGGTTTTTGTGTGTGTTTGAACGTTGTGCATGGTTTTTTTGTGTGTTAGAACGTTATGCATGGTTTTTGTGTGTGTTTGAACGTTGTGCATGTGTTTTTTGTGTGTTTGAACGTTGTGCATGGTTTTTTTCGTGTTTGAACGTTGTGCATGGTTTTTTGTGTGTTTGGACGTTGTGCATGGATGAAAATGTTCAGATGTGTTAATTTTCATATGTAACTTCTGCACATTGAATCGTGCGCATAATTGACTCCCGCAGACTCCTCGCGTCACTTTTGACATGAAGCTCAATGTGATCGTCACCACCGTGGCTCTTCTCGTTGCCTTTCCATCGCCGTATGAATGCAGAGCCATCGACAGCATCTCCAACCAGCCAGCCAGGGATCCGGATGGAGAGGCGCATCCACTTTTGGCACGGTTAGGAGAGGAGTACTTCATCCGGCTCGGCAACCGCAACAAGAACCCAGCCCGGTCCTTCCCAGACGACTATTCCGAGACGTCCCGGTATTCCAAACGAGCCCTGCAGCTCCAGTTATCCCAGCGTCTGTTGGAGGGGAAAGTTGGGAACATCGGCCGCCTGGACGGCAATTACGCGCTCCTCGACTCCGTGGAGAGAGAGCGCAGGTCGGAGGAGCCGCCGATCTCTCTCGACCTGACCTTTCATCTCCTCCGAGAAGTTCTAGAGATGGCCAGAGCCGAGCAAATGGCCCAGCAAGCTCACAGCAACCGCAAAATGATGGAAATATTCGGGAAGTAACCACTGGGTCCATGTGCCAAAGATATTTTTTACATTTAGCACAAACATGATTTATTCTGTACCATAGTGCTGCTTTTCCATCATGATCTATTTATACAGGTGACTTCTTTCTTTCTAGATATTTTAAGGAAGACCTAAAGTGTAGGTAGTGTGGTCATGATTCCAAACTGGCATGGGTCTCCATCTGTTATTGCATAAGTGATCATTAGATGATGCAGAACGGTGGGATTTCTTAAAAAAGATATTTTCAAATACTGTATTATTTTGTCTGCGTTTCATTGTAACATACAGTACATTGTTCAAGTTTGTTAATAAACTAATGAGCAAGCATTGATTTTTGTTGTGCAAGAGAATGTCTTATATTTATATTTTTCAATAAAACGTTGAAAGCAAGTTCTTGTCTAGATTATTGATTGATCAATGTATGATCATGCAGAGAAAATTCTTATTCCTTTCAAAAACCAGGAAAGATTTATATATGAGAATCCTTCTGTAAGCATTATGTCCAAATGACAATTAACTTGGTGTAAAAAAGGAAAATATAGAACATTATAATCACTTTTTAGATATGATTGTTATTCTTATTTATATAGGCACTTCTAAACATTCATTTTGCATTATTCGTAAAAAATACAGTGAGATTTTTTTGTGTATAAGATGTGTGACCAAAGCTCCAAACATAGATCTGGTGTCTTTATGTATTTTATCTATTCTAAAATGATAAAGAGAGGAAAAAAAGACAAACTAAATCTAGAAGAGCTTTGTTAATATCTTCAAGACGCTTCAAGACACCAACCTACAAAAGTGCTGTGAGAAGTCTTTTCACAGTACTGCAGAATACAATTCTCACTGGATTATTACAAATAATGGCAAAATAAACCTTTAGAAATGTAAATTCATATTTTCTAATAACACACTGCTGCAAATGAAACCCATGAGTTGTGATGTGCCTTAGAGTTTTGCACAGAACTGTACATTACAGGTAAACTGGATGCTTCAATACATGCTGACACAATTTTTTATCTCACTTTCTTCTTGAAAGACGATATAAACTGTATAAATTAGCAGTTTATATCTGTTCAGGAAAGGACAGCGTCTACCAAGAGATGATTCACGCTCATTTGACAAAGGTTAAAAGAAAAAAACTGTAGACTTTTGAAAAAATACAGATCCTCAATTGGAACACTTTGTTCTGATTCAATCTGGTTTTACCCCAAAGAAAATGTGTGACTCATTTTATCTTTACAGAACCTGGATTTCTTTTATAACCAAGTCTCGGGTGCAGAGTTAACCAACCATGTCGTAAATGTATTAGGCATATCTAAAACTGATTGAGTTCTGGCTGGTCAAACTTAAATCTTTGAGTTAACAAGATACCCAGAACATTTTAATTCATCTAAACCTTAGGTTTAAACGACATTACTTCATTGTAGATAAAGCCATGACATGAGATTTGGGTTGCTGGTTCTTATTAAGTTGATTGTAGATATGCTCCATGTGAAGCACATCCTGTCATCCATTACCCTCCACTGGGCCAGAATGTATGGATTACACAATGTCCTGGCATCATTATTTTAGCTGGACGACCGAAATCGGTGTACACTTGTTTACTCTTGGTCTGCACACTGTGTAGATTTATTCCATGGTCTGCTTGTTAAAGTAGGCATTGATGTTTGACACATCAGTGATAAACCAAAGTGAACTGAATTATGACGATTTAAGACGAATGATTAAGCTTCTCATATATCTCCAGTCGTAGATTACTATTTTAAAAACGGAACAAATGCAGGTAATCTTTTATTTGCCTTTGACATTTAGAAATATGAAATCCAGGGAACATTTAAAGGGAATCATATCATTCATAACTCAAATACCATAGCCGTGCCAACCGCATTGCAAATACCACTCGAACACTCCCTACGCAGTAAACAACACCACAAATCTTGGAAGGGTTCCTTAAGTCATCTACATTTAGATTTAGTCATCTAGTGACTTTTTTAAAGCAACAACTGATTTTTTTTAGACGATCTATAAGTGTTTAATATTTGGCGTCTTGACAGTAACCACAGTCTCTTATAGTTCTATAAGTATTCAGGTATTCTGATCAGGATGCAAAGAGCAGAGCTGATCTATATTTGTACATCCGGGTTTGTTGATCAAGGTAAATAGTAGAAGTTAGGATGACGTGGCAGGTGTGTGTTTTCCCAGGGTTTGTGTAGGCAAGAGGGAAGGCAGGGGTACGTCCAATTGGCCTGGCGAACCTCCAGAGGTGGTTTGTTCTGCTTGGGCTCCTGCATCGACTGTCACCTCATCTTCGTCCTCCTCTTCATCTTCATCCTCTGCATTAACCAACAACATCAATGCTCAAAACTAAAATACTAATTTGGAACTGGCTTTTGAACTGATTGCTCATTAAACCTCAATTTGAAAGCGTGCTTAAAAGATTATACAAGTGGCAAATGAGTAATTTCAAATCTGGTATTTGCAAAATTTATTCCCTATGCAAACTTGATTTTTGGCATACATTTTTATTGTTAAGTTGAATAAAATTAATGAGTATTTCAGGTGAGTACCTCTGGTGAAGTCAATATTACGCAGGGCGCTGCCTTCCATCTTGACGCTCAGAGAATAATGATCCATGCTCTCGTAGCCACGTTCCACCCGTTCCAGGTGGGTGGTATTCGATGCCTCTGCAATTCTAAGAAACAAGAAATCAATTCTATGTACATTTATATTAAAAAATAAACATAGCCACATTCAATTGGCAGAAGGGACCAGCACTTACTTCTGTGAGAGGGTCTTGGCATTCTGTTTGGAATACCAAAGAGAAAAGAGAATTATATAAAAATTGGTCAATATTCCAGTTATTCATGTTTTAAAACATCATTTTGAATATTTGAAGTCACCTTTAAGAAAACAGCCATCTCAGGTTCATCAAGTGTTTGGATACCCGTCTCCATGATTTTGGTCATGGACTCCAGATGATCGGTGTACTTCTTTGTGAGGCCATGGATATAGTTTAATTTCTCTTCCTTTTCGCTGGCTACTTTCAGGTTCATCTCTCTTTTCCTGTCTTCCAGGATGGCATACAAGTGGTCAAACTTTTCACACACCTGGGACTTCTGTCGCCTTCCATTTTCCTGTCAAGGAGAAGAGATGGTAAAACTATAATGGCACCAATAAAATATTACTATTATTACCATAACAGCGACATAAAATCATCCTATCATGACAATATGCTTATTTAAAAACCACAGATAGTATTTGCATCCTCAGCAACATATTGGGACCCTTAATATGAATAATGGAGAAGTAGTCCTGTTGACACACTTATTGATTCAACCTATTACTACCTAAGTTATGGTAAGAGAAAATGTAAGAAAAAACTGTTTTCTTAGAAATATCTTTATCAAATAAAGGAATGGTCCATTTATGCTATAGCTGCTATGCCCTGTTTTGTATCTAATTTATCATCAAAGAGGCGTTTAAAGTAAAAGTTCACCTCCAAAATTCTATCATGAATCAGGGAGTGTGTCCATTGAGGCGTTTTTAAGTTGCTGAAAAAGCTGTATTGAAAATGCTGGTTTTCTGAAAGTGTAGCGTTTTTCAGAGACATGGGCTGTGTTTGCTATCATATGGAGTATACAGAAAAAATCTTTATATTTTAAGACTGAATATAGAAAAGCAGCAGTCAGCTGTAAGCAAGACACTCAAAGTCCAGCTTATATTAAATTATGTCTTATCTAAGCAATCCCAGATCAAGTGAAATATTAATCCTAGAATTGTTTTTCCATATCAAAATTATAAAAGTTTAATAGGTGGAACATTTGATTAAGACATCTATTCTCAGAAACTAACAATATTAATTTCTCATCGTCTTTTGCCGCTCTACAGTTGTTCTATGTTGCCAGCAATATTAGTCCCACCCCTACTGCACTGTTATCCGTTTCAAAAAACACCAAACGCCTGCTTAAACGCCTCTACTGGACGCAGGCCCTTACTCACCCTCAAGTTGTTCCAAACATGAAAAATGGCCGAGAGCGATGGATGACGTATATGAGGGACTGAGCTATCAAAAAGGGGCTAGACCCTTATGGTGTAGGGTCTATTTGTTTTGTTGATTTTAAATTTCAACTTTGACAATAAGAAATCCTAAACCCTGCCTTTAAAATCAAACAAAAGATATTTGAGAGAATGTTAGTTATCGAGATTTTTGGGACCCTATTCACTACAATAGTAGGAAAAATTTTAATGGTATTAAATGATGCCACAGAACTGTTTTTCTAAATTAAACGAACAAACAACTGTGCAATTATTTTTTCTCCTGTATTTGTCGATAGATCCCCAGAAATATTAGTTGTTAACATTCTTCAAAATATATTTTTTTGTGAGAAATATTCAATTCTTTTCTTATACTATGGGAGTTGATGGGCCCCTAGAAATCTCAGTTGCAAACTGAAAGGGTCTTGTCTTGTTTCTTATTGGTCTTGTTCCATTGTTTTATGTTTACCCTTCCCCCTTAATTTGTTACCATAGACACTAATGATAGACCACACCCAGATCACCTCTTGCTGTGACATTTCATTGATTCATTGACATTCCTCTCCTATATAAGCCATTGTGTGTCCATTGTAATGTTAATATATCTGTTGTCATTTATTGCCATGTTTTGCTCTTGTTTTAGGATTATGTGGCTTTGTTGAATTATCTGTTTTTTACATTAAATATCTTAACTGCATTTGGATCCTCTTCTGTTCAATTAAAGCTTTGCCATTACAGAAAGACTGATCACCTATGGATCCAGCAATGGGATAGGGCTTCCAGCCCCTTGAGACTCAAGCCCAGGAATTTTTGGACATTTTCTATATCTATTTAAGTGCTTTTACTTTTAATTAACATTTAAGCCTCAAGGAACCACTCATTTGTGTCTCAAGGGAGTATTCTGGCCTTAGTACATCTTGCTCTATATTGAGTGGAAAAGAAGGCCACTCTGCTCGCCCAAGATGGCAGACTCCCCAGTGTCCAGGCCCAAGATGGTCGGCTCGTCAGTGTCCATGCCCAAGATGGCTGGCGCACCACAGTACATGCCCAAGATGGCCGGGTCACAAGTATCCACGCCCAAGATCGCCACCTTGCCAGCACAAGGATGCCCAATCCTGCCTGCTCCTCTGAAAATTATTATTTGCCTATATCACCAGGACCACCCCTGCCTCAAGCACTAAGTCCACCCATGCTCCACGCGTCAGGTCCAGGTTCACACACTTTCCAAGCATCAGGTCCGGGTCCACCCTTGCTCCGCGCTCAAGGTCCACCCGTGCTCCACGCTCCAGGTCCACCCTTGCTCCGCGCTCAAGGTCCGCCCGTGCTCCACGCTCCAGGTCCGTCCATGCTCCTAGCTCCAAGTCCACCCTTGCTCCGCGCTCCAGGTCCGCCCTTGCCCCGCGCTACATGTCCGCCAATGCTCTGTGCTCCACGCTCCAGGTTCACCCTTGCTCCACGCTCCTGGTCCTCCCATGCTCCGCACTCCAGATCCACCCTTGCTCCGCGCTCAAGGTCCACCCGTGCTCCACATTCCAGTTCCGCCCGTACACCCCGCGCTCCAGGTCTGTTAGTGCTCCGCGCTGCAGGTCCGTCCGTGCTAAGCACTTCAGGTGTGCCCGTGCTCAGCCCTCAATGTCTGCCCCTGCTCAGCGCTCCAGGTCTGCCAGTGCTCAGTGCTCCAGGTCTGCCCGTGCTCAGCGCTCCAGGTCTGCCCGTGCTCAGCGCTCCAGGTCTGCCAGTGCTCAGCGCTCCAGGTTCGCCCGTGCCCCGAGCTCCAGGTCTGCCCTTGCTCATGCTCCTGGTCAGTCTGTGCTCCACAGGTCCGCTGGAACTCCACAGGTCTGCGGTGCTCCATGTCCGAAGTGACTACACTTGACTAAAAAGACAAGAAAGAAAAGATCTGGCCCACCGACCCTCCACCTGAAGTATTTAGTGGATGGTTAGAACTTTGTTGGGCGCCTGAAGTCACCATTTAAAGGGGGGTGATGTAAGGGTCTTGCCTTGTTTCTTTAGGTCAAGTACCATTGTTTCACGTTTGCCATTCCCCCCAATGTTTTGCTCTTGTTTTAAGATCATGTTGTTTTGTTGAAGTATCTGTCTTTCTTATTAACTATCTTAACTGCATCTGAATCCTCCTTTCTTCACGGGAAGCTTCACACACTAACATTCTTTCAAATATCTTTCTTTGCGTTTACCAGAACAATGCAATATACAATAATTTTTCAACTATGGTCATGGGGTCCCAGAAATCTCTGTTGCTAGCCTTTTTCTAAATATTTTTTTTGTTTCCAACCAAAAAACATTTTCTCTGGTTTAATGAGAAGCCACATAAATGTGAGTTACACATGACAAAACATGATTTTGGGTAAACTATCCCTTCCGACTCGACAACTTTTGCTTATCAATTCAATAATCTTAACTAATACATTAAATCTCACCCTGACCCTTGCTGCCATATGCTCAGGCGAGACTGCTCTTTTCAGCTTACATGTTTCAATCTTGCAGCCTCTATGAAAGCGACTGTGAAGTCTGGAGAGATTCCAGCTTACCGCCTTCCTGGCTCATCGGTGACAGAGCATTTGTATCTTTCGTCAGAGGGACCATTCTTAGTCCTTTCATCAATAATCCTGCACTTATGTCAGGCGTAAGGAGGAGGGAGGAGCTCCCATACAGGGTTACTAACCTCTATGGTCCTGCAGGTCTCCTCCAACTGACTGATGATGCCTTGGATCCTGTCATTATTGCCAACCATCATTGCTATTCCATCCGTGAGCTCTGTCTGGAAATGAGAACGTGCGTTAGCATATTAACACACAACTGTAAAAACCAGACGGTATGAGAACCAATCAGTACACACATACAGAATGAAATTGCCGCTTTTCAAACAAGCATTAATACCTATATGCATATGTGCAACAGTTTTACCTTTTTTGTCTGATATATGCTGTCAAGGGGAGCCACTTCACAGTCTTTATGAGAGCCAAACACTTTACACATAGAACAAGAGGGAACGCCACAGGTCAGGCAGTAGATGTTGATTTTCTCGTCTTTGTGGACCTCACACATTGGCTGGTCAACTTTGCTCTCGGGAGATGGTCTACTGCTGTTACATTGACAAGAAGAGATCAATGAGTGGCGAGACCTGACATCCGAGGTTAAACAAAACAGATTTACACTTTTTTAATTGCTTATAGGTTGTTCTCTTGTTTGTGTTTAATTGGTGACATTTTACAGTAAGCTTGTATATGATGGTTCACCCAAAAATTCGGTTGTTATTCACTCACCCTCTTGACATTTTAAGCCTCTATGACTTTATTTTGGTTAACTTTGTTACCGAACATCAGCAGCATCCATTCACTTCCATTATATGGTCACAAGCCAATGCAACCGAATGGGTTATTTTTCTCCATACAGGTTTGAAATGACTAGAGGATGAGTAAACAATCACAACATTTTTGAGTGAACTACACTGTAAATGCATTGACATGAACTGGCAACGCACAGCATCATGTTGTGTTCTTGCATATTATATCTTTGTATATGTTAGAAATGATCATTCATGTTTGTGACCTCTATCCATTTGTTAGGCTATTGATCAGATCTCCCTTTGGTATTTGTTTAAGTATCATACATTTAACAAAATAACAACAAGTCCAACAATGCAGGAAGTTTTGGATATGTGTCACTATGCCCAGGAGACTCAACACTGCCTGGAGTTGACCAAAAAAGATGCCAAGCCCTTCTGACCCAAGTCACAGGTCTTGGTCGACACTTGGAAATCTTAAAAGTGTCTTGTACTGCAAAGCCTTTGACTGAATTGCAAAGCTTAACACAACGTTTTCCCAAGAAGCTTTTTAGGCTCATGAATAATGTTTAATACATATGTGGGTTGCAGAAGTGACAAGGCGTTGGAGAACGAAATAATCACTCAACCTTGGGGACCTTGCTTTTCTTAAAAGCAAGATGTCTGTTCTTGAGAGAAAATAAACCTCTTTCGATTGCTGAATTGAAAGTGAATAGGAAATATATATTAACATGTAAGGTACATGTTTATTACATTGAATATAATGTAAAACAAGCAAATTTAGACATATTTATTTCACTTTTTAATTGGTCTCAGAAAATGTTCTGTGTTAAGTAAAGAAGCACTTTCTCCATTTATGTGAACAATCATATTCGTTATAATCCCCAGATCTAACCTGATGTACTCCTGTTTGTACATATCGATGATGTTTTCCACCAGAAGATTTCTCTGCAGGCCATAGACTCCATGACGGTCCAGTATGACTTCGTGCCTGCAGGACGGACACCTGAAACGGCCACCTGACGACCCAGAACCTCGTGTGGGAAGGTACGGATTTGAAGCCTGCAAATAAATAATACATAAAAATCGTACAAATGTGTTGTTTGGGACAAACAAAAAGACACAATGAATGATAAACTGTGTGACGTGACATACAGCCAAGTATGGTGACCCATACTTAGAATTCATACTCTGCATTTAACCACACACACCAACCGTGAACACACACACACAGCAGTGCACACACACATCAACCGTGAACACACAACAACCATTAGCACACACACCAACCCTGAACAAACACACACAGGAGTGAACACACACACCAACTTTGAACACACACACAAACAGTGAACACACACACCAACAGTAAACACACACACACACACACACACACACACACACACACACACACACACACACACACACACACACACACACACACACACACACACACACACACACACACACACACACACACACACACACACACACACACACAGCAGTGAACACACACAACAACCGTGAATAATCACACAAACAGTGAACACACACAACAACCGTGAACACACACACAAACAGTGAACACACACACCAACAGTGAACACACACACCAACCGTGAACACAAACACACACACACAGCAGTGAACACGCACACCAACAGTGAACACACACACAAACAGTGAACACACACAGCAGTGAACACACACACAAACAGTGAACACACACACAAACAGTGAACACACACACCAACAGTGAACACACACACAAACAGTGAACACACACATAAACAGTGAACACACACACCAACAGTGAACACACAGAACAACCGTGAACACACACACAAACAGTGAACACACAAACAACAAACGTGAACACACACACCAACAGTGAACACATACACAAACAGTGAACACACACACACACCAACAGTGAACACACACACAACAACCGTGAACATACACACAAACAGTGAACACACACACACACACACACCAACAGTGAACACATACACAACAACCTTGAACACACACACAAACAGTGAACACACACACAACAACCGTGAACACACACACACCAACAGTGAACACACACATCAACAGTGAACACACACACAAACAGTGAACACACAAAACAACCGTGAACACACACACAATCGTGAACACACACCTGGATAAGTGGCTATACATTTATGGTGCCGCGCCAGGGGAGCAATTGTGGGTTCAGTGCTTTGCTTAAGGCCACCTAAATCTTGGTATTGCTGGTCTGAGACTTGAACCCACAACCCTAGGGGTCAATCTCTCTAACCACTAGGCCTTAACCTCCCCTAAGTGGGGATCTTTGTAAGGGAGTCATGTGACACGGATCATGGGTCAGTTGTGGTGTGCTGGTAAGAGAGTTGGACTTGTAAGCAGAAGGTTGTGGGTTTGAATCCCAGTGTCTGCAGACAATGACCGAAGTGTCCTTGAGAAAGACATCTTGTCCCTGTTTGCTCTGCATTGATGATTGACAGCTGCATAATTCTGTATGTCGCTTTAGATAAAAACATCTGCCAAATAACCGTAACGTAGGATCATTCTATAACAACTCAATCTGACGTTCCGACTTACGTAATAACAAATAAATAAAGCGGATGATTATTTACATAATATGATATACAGCAATCAACTATTATGCATTATAAAGTTGGAGGGCAATCGAAATGGAAATTTGCTTGATACACAACTCCAAGACAAGGGAAATATCCACATATAAATATTTGTAAATGATAACCAATACAATATGTGAACAATAACCATAGCCAAATGTATTTTTATAACAATTACAACTGGAAACAACTTTCTAAACACATCCATATTCCTGTTATAAATTAAACTCATTAGTTTTTATTGTTATAAATTGTTGTGACGACAAACACATACCTGGAAAATGTCATTAGCACATTTCCGGCAGAGATTGTGTTGACAGGGAAGAATCACAACGGGTTTCGTGAACATTTCCAGACAAATGGGACAAATGAGCTGCTTCTCCAAACTGTCCATCCTGATTTAATGGCCTGTGGCTCCACGGAAGATTAAAATAAGATTGTTTGGAGTGAAAAAATGAAATTGTTCCAGTTGTAAGCGGAGAAATCAGGCCTTGCTCGCCATTGCTCAAGTGTGTCTGTTCTTTCTATTATGAGGTTTGGCAAAGGCCCACAATCTGTTTTTAGAAAGACTCACGTCAGGGATGCCATGTTGACATGCCCATATATGAAACTGATAGTGTATCTCTGAGTGAAGTACACAACATCTGAATTAATTTAGTTTTTTTTTTCATAAGAGAATTCCTCTGGAAATATTTAAATGTGTAGTTAAAATAAATAAATGTATTAACTTTTAACGTTTTAACTGTTTACTAATTATGTGTTAAGACAGTGTGTGTGTGTGTGCTTGTGTGTGTGTGTGTGTGTGTGTGTGTGTGTTAGTTTGTGTGTGTGTGTCTGTGTGTGTTTGTGGTTGTTAGTTTGTGTTTGTGTGTGTGTGTTAGTTTGTGTGTGTGTGTGTGTGTGTATGTGTCTGTATGTGTTTGTGGTTGTTAGTTTGTGTTTGTGTGTGTGTGTGTGTGTGTGTGTGTGTTAGTTAGTTTGTGTGTGTTTCTTCTGGAAGTATTTAAATGTGTAGTTAAAATAAATAAATGTATTAACTTTTAACATTAAGCATTATGACACACTGTTTACTAATTATTGTTGTTAAGCTGCTTTGATGCAATGTATTTTGTCTAAAGCGCTATATAAATAAAAGGTGACATAAATTAAAATATGTCACCAGGTTGTTGGCAAGAACTGTTCACAAACTACAACACAGAGCGTTTATTGTATCATTATTTTGTGTACTTGTGTGTTAGTTAGACAACAGGATGGAAAATTGAAATGTTTTAACACTTTAGAGGGAAAAATTTCAGTTGGAGAATGCGGGCATCGATCCCGCTACCTCTCGCATGCTAAGCGAGCGCTCTACCATTTGAGCTAATTCCCCGATGTTACTAGCCAACAAGCATGTCAGTTATACCTTGTTGTTAAGCACACGTCATACCATATATGGTGGTTTCCGGGTCCAACCGTCCAATCAGAGACCTTGTGAAAATGACAGAAATGCTTATAAATATTCATTATATATATATATATAAATGATGCAGAAGATTCTATATAACTGTAAGTTACAACCGTATAAAGTTTATAAGTAATATATATATTTTGTGTGAGTGGCTTCGGATAAAAGCATGTGCTTAATGCCTAAATGTAATGTAAATAAAATCTGTGTAATAATTTACATAAACAGTGCTGACTGACTCTTATAGATAACTACAACACACACGTATGTGCACGTCACCTACACACTTTTGTAATTTATATAATTTAATTTATTTTTGTGTTTGTTTTACATCTTGTTTTAATTTGTAGTAACTTATTAACTTATTACTAATTGCGTGTGGTTCAGTGTGCGTGCGTGTGTTAGTTAGTATGTGTTTGTGTTTGTGTGTGTGTTAGTTAGTATGAGTGTGTGTGTGTGTGTGTGTTTGTGTGTGTTAGTTAGTTAGTATGAGTGTGTGTGTGTGTGTGTGTGTGTGTGTGTTAGTTAGTATGAGTGTGTGTGTGTGTGTGTGTGTGTGTGTGTGTGTGTGTGTGTGTGTGTGTGGGTGTTAGTTAGTATGAGTGTGTGTGTGTGTTAGTTAGTTAGTTAGTTAGTTTGTGTGTGTGTTAGTTAGTTAGTTTGTGTGTGTGTGTGTGTGTGTGTGTGTGTTAAGACAGTGTGTTAAGACAGTGTGTGTGTGTGTGTGTGTGTGTGTGTGTGTGTGTGTGTGTGTGTGTGTGTGTATGTTAGTTTGTGTGTGTGTTAGTTGGTTAGTGTGTGTGTGTGTGTGTGTGTGTGTTAAGACAGTGTGTGTGTGTGTGTGTGTGTGTGTGTGTGTGTGTGTGTGTGTGTGTGTGTGTGTGTGTTAGTTAGTTTGTGTGTGTGTTTGTGTGTGTTAGTTAGTTTGTGTGTGTGTTAGCTAGTTTGTGTGTGTGTGTGTGTGTGTGTGTGTGTGTGTGTGTGTGTGTGTGTGTGTGTGTGTGTGTGTGTGTGTGTGTGTGTGTGTGTGTGTGTGTGTGTGTGTGTGTGTGTGTGTATAGACATTGTGCGGTGTGTGTTCATGTCCTCGATTCTTTGTACATGGCATTGGATAAAAGCGTCTGCTAAATGCCTAAATGTAAATGTAAATGTAAATGTGTGTGTTTGTGCGTGCCTGTGTGAGTCTGTTTGTCTTGGTCTATGTTTTATCTATCTGATGTTGGGTGGTGGCTGATTTAAGAGATTTTCCTCTGTCTCAGTTTGAACTTTTCAGTAATCAGTTTGATACCTTTGTCACTGCAACACGCTAGAACAGCTTTCTTTTTTCACCATGGTCTCTTTAAGCCGATTCTTTCATCTCTCCTTGACCTGTTATGAGCACATCATCTGCACACATTATGTTTATTCCAGACAGGCCCTCTAATGCAAGCGTGAGCTTCCTACATATCCCCCATTGTCATTCCCAACCACCAATACAAACCCAATGAGAAGATGAATATGCTTTGATGATTCTTCCTCCAGCATGATGTTCCAGAATCCACTTTTAATACTCCACACCGTCAAAAAGGAAAACACCGTGCTTTAACGCACTGTTTAATGGTCTTGGATCTATACATACTATGACTTTGCCGCTGGGCTTCCTTACCACCACCATCCTGCTGATCCTCTGTACTCCTCTCAACTGGTGCAATGATTCCTCTTCTCTGAAGATCTTCTAGGTCTTCCTTCAAGGGCTTCCTCATAGCCACTGGAACCTTCCTTTTAAAAAACTGTACAGGTTTTGTACTGTTGTCTATCTCAATTTTGTACTCTCCCAGCATTTTCCATCTAGGACGACAGGCTGGTAAAAACTTTTCTTTGGTCACTACAGCTTCACTAGCTCTCTTCCCTAATAGGGGGACAGTGCAGTTGTCATCCACCACCTGGAATTCCAGCCTGTACAGTTTGTGGTGTCTTGGGTTTCTGACTTTCAGTTTTGCACTTTCCTTGTGGTCTTACTTTGCTTTTGTTGTACATTATTAGCACCATTTCTGTTTTGCTTTCCTGTAACATTTTTTAATTTACACAAATTTTTTATGCTACCAACATATTTAGCTTGATATAGTGATTAAATTACTCCCCTAAGATTTCAGGGCTTGAATAGATTGACTTCACCCATGAACAATACCCTCTGAAATGGCAAATTCGTCAGCTTCCTTCGATAGCTCAGTTGGTAGAGCGGAGGACTGTAGAGGTTATACTGTAATCCTTAGGTCGCTGGTTCGAATCCGGCTCGAAGGAATGAGTATTTTGATTTTTGTGTCATTCTAGAGAAAAAGATTACTGTCCCTAGACTTGACAGAAATATAACAATTGGGGTTAGTATTTTATTTCATTTTAAGATGAGCACATTATAACTATTACACCTCTCTGGGCCAGCATTGTGGCCTCGTTTTATTAATTATGAAGACTTTCAAGTACCACAAAACTGCTCGTCCCCACAGACATGTGCAGAGCTTAAGTTCTGTATTTGAGTTTAAAAACAAGATCTTTAACCATTTAAAACACAACAGTTTACTCATGACTATCAAATATATTATGTAAATGGAATAATAAATCTGCCAAATGAAAATGATCAAATATGAAATGAAAACAGTGGTCGCCTAAAGTTGTCTAACAAGTGTTACTGTATAATAAAAATCTTAATTTGGAATACAAAAATCCCACTGATGACATCACCAGACTTCCTCCTTTCTATTTGCTAAACATATATGAAAGCAGACCTCTTCAGATCTCTTTAAAATGATCAGGTATCTTCTCGTTTCGTGACTTCACGATTTTCACCTGCTTAATTGTTAAGGAATTACAAAAAAACAAAGGACAAATGGAGTAAACTCCTTAGTTTGTACATTATTGAATACTTTTGATTTAATAGCCGCAGCTATTTTGTAGAATGTCTTTTTCATGATGGTGGTCACTGGCGTTTCTGTCACTTGTGTCACCTTTCTTATAGATTAAATTAATCATTAAGCTGTCATTTATGTGTATTCATAAAGTCAAAAGGTAATAATAATAGGGTTAAATGTTAGAAAAAGGCAAATGTTATGTCTTAAAAATTCATTTTTAGAAATTTTGCCATTCCAAAAGTGGACGTCTCCATAGAAACACAGAGCTAAGTGTAACTTACGGATATTGTTTATGTGCTAACATTATATTAGTATAACCTCTACGAAATGCACAAAAAAGTCTGAATTCAATTTTGAAAACCTATTATGTATATATTTTTATTCATACACAGAAAAAAAAACATTCATCATTCTTGTTGGGCAAAAAAGCATTTGCATAAAGCATCATCTGTTATTTACAAACAGCATGGCCAAACAGAGGTTAAAGAGGTTGAGGATTTTCCCTTTTATATTCCTGACGTAAGCTGTAAAAGACATCCAAAACATATCTAAATAGAATTTTATATCTATATAATATCTGTGTAATATCCATCTCAGCCTTGTTACTTTTAGGTGTACGTTCTATGACCATCACCAATCAGCTGGGTCTTCTCGCTAGCATTGGTCGGCTGAAGCACAATGGGAGTGTCGCCATCTGAAAAACCAAAATCACAGTTAAAAGAAGTCAGAAATGATCTATGTGGAAAATTCAAGAGGTTACTTTATCTAACGTCTTTCCATTTGACACTACTAATTGAATGTCCCGCTGAAATGAAAAGTGTTTTGTAGGCTCCAAGGACGTCCCAGCAATCTGCTGTTAGCCTGCCCATGCTGGCTTCACTTTAATGACCTCACTTGGATGGCTCGTGGTACTTGGTTTGAAGGGCAGCCCACTAGCTTAACTAAAACTAAGGGTTAGAAAAAAAGGGTTCTCTTTCTTTCAGAAGGCAATTTGTTGAAATCTTAATTAGAATGTACTGTGAACATGAGTTTGTGCAAGATTATGTTGTATTTAATTGTTAAATTCTGCCTTTATACAGTAAGTCAGTCAATATCAGTTGTAATCCACAATATATAAAGTGGATTCTTTTACCTAGCTTACTCTGTTTTCCCTTTCATTATGTAGTTCTTGTCTATACCATTCTGCATTTCAAATGCATGAACAACATTGTTTATTTTTGTTGTGAGAATGCTATAAAAAACTAGTATGCAAACACATTTTGAGAAATGACTCAGACTGTAATTATCACTTTTGTGAGGGACTGAAGATGTAAAAAACCTCCTACAGCTCACTGGCAGAGGAACAGCGCACTAAATCCAAACATCTGGCTCAGAAAAGTATCATGTTTGTTTATTTTTGTAAGCAGGCTGACTTTCTTCAATCGCACAATTGTGATGAGCCACAAACTTTGACATTTAAACAATTTTCCACTTCACGCATAGAAAAACCTTACTATAGTGAAAATGAAAAAGAATAATACAGTTGCAGATCACTCAATATTATTTTAACAAAATTACTAAATTTTGTCAGTAGTGCTGCTATAGTGATATGTGTTTTACCCCTCTCATTGTCGGTACGGATCTGCTCCTCCAGGTCTTCGGGAGAAACATAGAATTCTGGGTCCTCTTCTCCAGGTGTTTGGGGTTTGCATTTTCCACAACAGCAGTTGAAACAGCAGCACAGACAACAACAGAAATAGCAACCTGTCAGCAAACCGCAGATGGCAAACAGACCCTGTAAATGACAAACATACATTATGGATTTGCTTCAGATCCATAGTAAGTTTTTTTTATTATCAATTCTGCATTCACCACCTTTATTTTAATTTAGTTTGCCTTGGAACAAAAACATTTCCATGGTCATTTTTATTTAAAGTACAAAATCAATAATTAGAGATGCACACATACCAGGTTAATATCTGACAATATCTGATATCTGATAGTATAGTGGTTATATTTATTAGCATAAATTTAATTCTAAATGTTCATTTATATTTCTTAATTTAAATGTTATTAATTGATTTAATGCTTAAATTTAAATTAGTAATGTTTCTAAACATTTTATATACACAAAGCACAATTTTATAGCATGTTCACTTTCAATTGTACGGGATACATCAGCCCTGACTTTCAGTAGTAAAAATTTATGTCAATGACATATAAATGCATCTCTAATAATAAAAATTATAATATAAACAAGATATATATCAAATACTGCACCTTTGCCCACCAGCTGGAGAGCATAAAATATGTGTTTACATTTTCTTCCCCAAACTGCTGTGACACATACAGGCCCAAAGAGCCGTACTTGTCGTAAATGTTCCTTTTGGTGCTGTCAGACAGAACCGTATGCGCATTGTTGAGCTCTTTGAATTTGTCGGTGGCGTCTGGGTTCTCGGGGTTCTTGTCAGGATGATATTTCAAAGCAAGCTTCCTAAAATGTGAGAAAGGACATTCGTGATCACTTAAAAAGTTTAAAAGGAAGACTTAATGTTTAAAGAAAAAGTTTGGAGATTCTCTGTTTCGATATAAGAATGTGTGAAAAGCACTAATGTTCTTTTATGACCTCTGAGATGAATCTTTGAGGGAATGCTCACTGTGTCCATGACTGTGAGCCACGGGTGCATCTGACTTAAAATGGCATAAAACAATAATTAATTTTAAGAAGTAAACAAAAATACTCAAGCCGTGGGGAGAACAGACTCATTAACATGTTTCAAATGCTGCCTGTCGGTTTGGTGATCTCAGCCGGGTGTGATCTTTAGCGTCTAGCTGTCTTATGCGCACGCGGCCTGACCTGTCTGTGTGTCTGCAAGACTGCAGACCCCATTAGTGCCTCCGGTAGATCCTCAGCACACAAAGCTGGTGAAGGGAGGAACGTCACCAAACCTGACATTTTTCCCATTAGAACCAGCCGTGCATTGCAAACGCCTGTGTGTCGGATTCAGTTCGGATCTGCTCACAAGGAATGTCAGCATGTGCAAACTCTAAAGTCTTTTGGCAGTCTGACTTTTTGTTATGTTGTGAAATGCAATATCTTCATGTTTAAAATGGTAGCAGATAGTCAGATCCTCAAAACACTTTGATGACAGTGATTCAGTTAAACACCTTGAATGCACTTTATGACGCTTTGAATTAAAGGCCTTTTCAGAAATGTGATGCTAAATTTAAACATTTACTGACAGCCGATGATGGAAAGCTAATAGCATCTCGACCTTTATAACAGCACACGGTCTCTATAATTCATATTCTTTTATGCAGCTCAACCAAAAACTGTAATATCTTATTAACAATTTATAATGCTTCAAGCATGCCCGCTTGTTAATTTTTGATTAAGCCAATGGCGTCTGCAAGAGTTGTGATGATTATATATTCATTAACCACAAACAAGTGCTGTTAAAATGCTAACCATTTGAATGCCTCCTTGAACAACGTGTAAATGAAAGCAATTAGAAACTATAATTGTTGGAACATCGGTGGGGTGTTTGAAATTAAACTTATCTATTAAAGTTCTCAACTTGTTGTCTTCACGTTGATATAATTGTTGCATATTTATTTCAATAGAAGACACAGAACGAGAACTTAAAAGTTTTTGAATAATGTGATCATAATCTACTGCTTCTCTCTTTTTGTCCCTGGATGTCCTTGGTGCAGTTCCCAAACCAGCAGGCATGGGTATCCACAGTTATGATGTCATAGTCATGCTATCCTCAAGGCAAGCGGTGATCGTTTCCACTTCATCCAAGTGAGTAATCGGTCAGACACACACACATCGTGCACCCTTGAACATCCTCTCATATATACAGGATACCTTCATCATTCCCAATCCCAGTAAAATAAGGCATGCAAACTGTTCGGCATAATGAATATTTTAGTTTTGTGGAAGTCATGTTATATTCATACAGCTCTTCAGCTGAAGGCTGAGATTATAGGAGAACGAGTTGCCGTTTTGCATCTATCATCTGCTCCCTTGTTCACCCCAAAGGGCTGCAAATAGTATCTTTGAGGATGCTATCGGTGGGAAAACCGTTTGTGAAGGACTTCTTACCTGTAAGACCTCTTGATGTCATCGTGGGTACAGTTCTTGTCGAGACCGAGTATCTGGTAAAGAGCCTCTCCGGAAGTAGACAATGCACGTTGCCGTTGTTCAGTCATGATCTTAAAGAATGAAAAGATCAAAACATCAATAAAATTCAAAAGACAACAGTGTGGGAATGAATAAGTTATGTACTCTTAAGCATGAGAGTGCTAGATACCAGTTTACATTGGTGTCATTGAGAACCATTTTTGGCTTTCCAAAGAACCTTTTCAAACAATCTCTAGAACTGTTCTGTACGAAAGGATTCGTGAATGTTAAAGGTTCTTTATGTTAGAATACAGCCTGACTATTGGCCTTTATTTTTGCAGTGTCTGGGGTGTCAGAGAACGACATTTTATTTGAGGTTGTTACGTCATATCCAGGTAGACCAGACCAACAATGCACCCTGTAACAATTTGTTAACAATCAATAAAAAAAGCTGTGTGATAAAAAGTTGTGATGTGGATTCTTTGGTAACCTCCACAACCCTCATGCCTGAATAATTCCATCATTTGTAATGAGCCTTCATTATAAATTAAATGCTTCTAAAAATTATACAGTCTTTCTGGAGGTTTACATTTCTGGCTGCTGAAAAGTAAGAAGATAATATTAGAATCACCAGATCACTGCTAGAGTACATGAAGCAGAAGATTCTTAGTTATCTTACCTGTTTAAGCGACAAACCTGCAAACTTTAGTCCACCTCCAGTGCAGATAGACAAGCCTATGGAGTCAGGTTCCTTCTGTGATGGTGAGTAGATTACAGAGGAGATGAATTATACATGGAGCTAGTCATGAGTTCAGGTAACGTTAGGCCAGTTTAACATGGTTACCAGCAAGGCTCATTAGGTTTCACCCAGTGGTGCATGTGCAAAGGAGGTGGAAGCTTTGGTGGAAGATGTTTGGTAACTGCTTAGCCGTTGTTAGATTTGCAAAAACTGATATTCAAACCTGGATGAGGACAACTGTAAAAGACGGCTGTGTAATGTCTAAACTGTTGTCAGGTAGACTTTTATATTATGGGTTTGTACAAACATTGTGGTTGATACAGTTTCTCATTGATACAAAGTCACCATCTTGTGGTATCTTTTTGTACCCACTATTTTTTTTAAAGATGGTTTTTTCAAGGATCATAAAATCATAAAACAGTCCTCTGTTGCTCTTCATAGCTCTAGAAATTAGTATGGGGATCATTTATTTTAAGTATCAACAAAACAGAAGTAAATAAGATGATAATAAAAATCATTATAAGTATGGAGTTATATAATTATTGTAGCTAAATAATTAAGTGAGATATTTTTGAGTTCATATTGAAATCTTCAATAATTTATTCTGAAAATCTGTGCTAAATTTGTGACATTGTTGAGATCTGGAATTTTAACTTCGCAATTTTTTAATTTATTTTTAATTTATTTATTATTATAAATAAGTTTTCTTGATCATAAATTCCTTGATTTCACATTCTAAAAAAATTACATTTAGAAATTAGAGAAAATAAACTCTTGCATCACAGATGACATCAGCACATTACTGAATTCACATTGATACATTTGTGCAAATGCAACTTTTTCCTAAACCTTTTTTACGTTTATTTGTGATATTTACTCCTATTGTACATTTATCTGTTTACTTGCTCAACTTGAAAATAAAAAGATCTCTAAAGCTAAAAATGTTAAAGTGCTGCAAACTACTTATATCTCGCCCCTTTGTTGCTTTAAATAATTGTTGAATATAAAATGTTGTGTTAAAACCATAAACTAATGCTTACTTTCAGTCGTTGTTGTTTTCCAAATTATAAACTACAATAAAAAAATTTAAGTTAATCTGTTAACTTTATCTTTTGACTTGCAAGTAACAAAGTGACTGAAGTTGAAGTACTTTCTTTGTTTTTCCACTAGATGGCATCTAAGGATCCTTTATTTTGACACATCTTGAGAAAAAGTGTACACTGTACATGCATTTCATAATCTGCAACATACTTCAAAATATGACCACAGTACAGATTGTCTTCACAGTGCAAAATATAACAAATAAAATACACTATGGTTGCATATTTTTGTATAGATTTTAATGATGCATAAAAGGATGCATAAACATAAAACAAATATAAAAGTGATTTGTTCCAAGAACACACCCTTGCATGCACACAGACAAACAAAACAACATGTCAGAAGCAGTCAAAACAACAGGGAAGTCACCAGTGACGGCCCAGTGTTGCGGGTTCGGGCCGCCACTGACGTCAGCCAAGAGTATCTATTATGCCGGCACTCCCCTAGTTTCCTGATGACTGGCACATAGCACAGGTCGGATTGCAAGTGGATACATGGTGTCTCGAGGGGAATTAGCAGGTGTGCCGCTCGCAACCCCTAATCATTGACTCCCCAGGAGACTGTTCCGGCAAAGCACGTCTGCCTGGGGAACGGCATTTGTGGCAAACTAAGCCTCAGAAACAAACCATTAATGAAATGATTGCCCCTCAGTCAGGAAATGTGAGACTCCCAAATGAGCAGCACGCTGGGCCACCATCGGTGACAGTGGACAGAAACAGTCCCTGACACCGATTTTCAACTGTGGTACAGATGTGGATACGTATGACCAGATCAAAAATAAATGATGCAGTCATAATGCCAACCACTTCATCTTGTTAAGTGTCTTGTTATGGTTGATTCGGTTTTGTCCAAGTTTTTCATATTTGAAGTAGGATTAAAATAGTGCTTTATATATATCAATATATATCCAATAGCTACATTCTTTCAGATTTCCTAATATAAATAAATAACTTCCAAAGATTTGTTCTCAAAGCACAAATCTTTAAAACATTCTCGTGGACACATTGAAAAGCACTTTTATTTGCAGCGTTTTGGTAGGATCCCTGGAAACGGATTAGGATTGCATGGTAAGGGGTTTGGTTCGGCAGAATTGTATCGTGAGCTGTGGGGAGTGGATGGGAGGGAGAATTTATACTCACTACTGGCATATGGCCTCTGTTGCCATGGCACAGTTCACTATTGTCCCCCCGGTCTCTAGCAACTCAAGTTAAAACATTTGCTAACACAGCAAAGCTTTACGACCTGAACTAAAATGACCCAAAGTGCAGATTAACCTTACACATATTAAATGTCTTATAATAAAAGAGACTGTGTGTATAAGTGGGCACGGGATATGCAATTGCTTCTTGACGATTACACATGATAGTTCACCTAAAAATTTAATTCTGTCATTATTTACTCACCCTCTTTTTTCCAATTCAAACCCATTTGATTTTCTTTCATCAGCAGAACACTAACGAAGATATTTTGCAGAACGTCTGGAACTGGCGTCAGTTCACTTGCATTGGTTTTATGTCCACATAATGTGAAGGGAATGGTTGCCACTGCTGTATGTTAATTAACTTTCTTCAAAATATCTTCTTTGGTGTTCTACGAAAGAAAGAAAGAAAGAAAGAAAGAAAGAAAGAAAGAAAGAAAGAAAGAAAGAAAGAAAGCAATGCAGGTTTAAATCATAAGAATGTGAATGTTGTAAATCTTAACTGAATTTTTGATATGGGCCTTATTGAAAGGGAACAGTTCAACCAAAATAGTCATGCCATTATTTACTTCTAAATTGTTCCAAATCTATATTCATTTCTTTGTTCTGACGAACACACAAAAAGATATTTGAAAGAATGTTTACAACCAAAAAGCTCTTGTGCCCCATTAAAAAAGTAGTAGAAATGTTTTGCTATGTTGGACATAAAAAATATTTTTTTAAACATGTGGGACGGCAAAAATTCTGGGGTACTTGTAAATAACCTTGTAATTTGAGAGAACTGTTTGGTTACAAGCATTAGTCCAACTATATTTCTGTGTTCAGCCAAACAAAGAAATGTATTCGTATAATTATCATTGATGCGTGAACTATCCTTTTTAATGCGTTTTTTATCATTTGCCCACCCTCCAGTTGTTACAAACCTTTCGTTGTTGTTCTGAACACAAATTAACATTTACATTTAGTCATTTAGCTGATGCTTCTATCCGTCTTACAGATGAGGTTTACAAAAGAAGCATTTAGAACAAGAGCTAACAAAGCAATTGTAAGAGAAATAATGCCAGTCTTAGTAAGAAAAAACACAACATACGTATATTTGATAAGTCAAATCAAGATATTTGATAGAAAGTTTGCACCATGAAGTGCATGCAGGTTTGTAGAACTGGGAGGGTGAGCAAACAATGCCAAAATTGTGCAAGTGAACTATTCATTGAACCTTGTTGGTACAGGATGCTCAAGGTTGGCATATATCAAACACTACCCTTGAAATAACAACAAATTTATTTGTAACAAGCATATATAACACGACATAATACATAACGTCACAACACAGCTACACGGTTAGTTAAAGTTCCCTTGAATTTTTCTGCCCCGCATGTATTTTTATGTCCAACAGAGCATAACATTCCTACTACTTTTCAATGGTGCACTGGTTGTTCTTGCACATTCTTTCAAATATCTTCCTCTGTGTTCATCAGAACAAAGAAATGTATACAACTCGAATGATGGCGTGATAATTTCAGGTTGAGCTGAAATCTATGAAACGTGCAACATTCCAAAAGTGTCAAACCTGCATGACTTTCACCAAAGTAGATATTTTGAAGAAAGTCACCTAACCCCCATTCGCTTCACACAATCCTGACAGCTCTGTATACAGAAAAGCTCTTGGGTTGTATTATGGAAAGAAGTGAACTGTAGCTCATTCTCACGAATAACTGGATGACTCATACAGGAAAGGTAATCACTGGCAGTGATGTAGACCGGCTGCAGGGCAAACCCCGTTGTAGTGGAATACCCTTGTTGAGGTCCGAGTGCATAAATCAGTCTCGAAACCAGCCAGCCAATGAAACGCGCTGTCTCAAGCGCGCCCCGTGCTGCGGACCAATAGCAAGCCTGTTCACAGAAGCAGCCGCGCGCTTATTGGTTGATAAATCCGAGGACGTCTGCGCAAGGCTTCCCATCTCGCAGGTGGTGCGTGTTCGGAACCAGCTCTCGGTGATCGGGACGGACCGAAGCTCGCAGTTTATTTCGTTATGTGCGTGTTTTTTACACAATAATGTGCCAGCACGCGCCCGTTGTGGTCGCGGGGCGTGTTTTTAGATCACAAGGGCCACTTTTTTTCTGCTTAATGCGCGTGCACGACTAAAGAGGGAATAAACGCACCCGTTTGAATGAAATCAGCCGTTAAAACCGTTGTTGTTGTTTCCGCAGGGTCCCTCTCGTCAGTCACCCGAGGGTTGGGGTTCGAAGCCGGCATGCCTTTTGTTCCGGAGAGACGGCGGTTGATTCGCGACTGGACGGGCTTTAAAAAATGAGGAAGCATTTTTTTTTTCTAAAGATTCTAAAAAGATAGACGGGAGGCCGCGGGCCTCGAACCGTGCATGGGAAGTGCGAGATTAAAGCCCGAGGAACACAAGCGGAGTGGAAACATGGACCGTATCAGTGATGACGTGTGCGCCGATCCCAACAACATGATGCACTTCGCCTGTTGAGCGTTTAAACTCATCTTTTTTCACATTTAACGGGGATTCCCGTGTTTTGCTTTCCGAGAGTCCCGCGCAAGTTCCCCTCTCCGCCGTTTAACTTGTTTGCGTTGGTTTTGATCCGGATCCCAGCGTTTATATTATTCAATGGAATTATGTTATCAGCTGCCGGTTTTGCCTCTAGACAGGCCGGTTCCCAAACACGTTCTCAGCCGGAGGGGAGCCATCAGCTTCAGCTCCAGTTCCTCTTTATTCGGAGCCCCCGACCCGAGGCAGCTGTCACAGGTAAGACCAATCACATTTGGCCTTGGGTGGGGGTGGGGGGGTTCACATCTGTGATTGGACTTGTGAGCAGAAGGTTGCAGGTTCGAATCCCAGTGCCAGCAGACTCAAGTCTCCTAAGATATCTACCCCTGTGTGCTCTGCTGTGATGATTGACAGCTGCATACTGTAAGTCACTTTGGATGACAGTGTCATGTGTAAATGCATTTAATGTTCTGAGATACAGTCTAGACAGGCAGCTCTCGAGATCTTTTGTCCGTTCTTCTGTTCTTGGGTTATTTCCTCAGAAGTTCACACGTGTCTGACTTGACACGTTATCTGTGGTCGCTGTCATCACAACATACGATTGGATGTCCCTTTGGGCCACATGCTGACAGTGCTTTCACGAAGCGTGTCGGTCTTCTCCTCACCAACGCAGCTTGGGGATTCTCTTTGAAAGCTCTTGGTCGACTTGTCACTACGTTGATGCTTTAATCTGCATCCTGTTTTAACCATCTTTGCTTTCTTTTTTAAGGGGAAGTCATGGCCTAGTGGTTGGAGAGTTTGACTCTTAACCCTAGGGTTGCAGGTTCCAGTCCCAGGCCGTCAATACCATTGAGTGCCATTGAGCAAGACACCGAACCCCAAACTGCTCCCTGGGTGCCGCAGTGTGCTACGGGTGTGTGTTCACTTCTGTGTGTTTGCACTTTCGATGGATTAAATGCAGAGCACGAATTCTGAGTATGGGTCACCATACTTGTCTGTATGTCAATTTACTTCACTAAAGCTAGTGTTCACTACCTAGATGGCACAGATACATCTGTAAGATGTCTGCTTAAGATCTGGAAATCATCTGCTGTGTAAAATCATCTTAACATCTGTAGACGTGATATGACGTACAGCCAAGTATTGTACCCCATAAACAAAACTCGTGCTCTGCATTTAACCCATCCAAAGTGCACACACGCACGCACGCACGCACACACACACACACGCACGCACGCACACACACACACACACACACACACACACACACACACACACACACACAACTGTGAACGCAGTGGAGCACACTCGTAGCAGTGGGCAGCCATTTATGCTGCGGGAGCAGTTGGGGGTTTGGTGCCTTGCTCAAGGCCAGTATGTCATGGTATCGGCAAGGGACATGAACCCACAACCCTAGGGTTAGGAGTAAATCTCTCTAATCACTAGGCCATCACTTTCCCTGAAATAGAGCTCTTAATTCAGAAACGTCTTACAAACATCCTTTGGACGTCTATATGACATTTAACTGAAGACGTTTCAGATGTATTTGCAGATGAAAATTCATACAATGAATATTTAAGACATCTGGCAGATATTGTTTGCTCATCTGCAATACATCACTGTGACCTCTGCTCTCGGATGTCATATAGTCGTCCAGAGGAAATCTGTAGGACGTTTCTGAATTATAAGCTCTTTCTTAGATGTCTAGCAGACCCCTGTAAGATGTTTTGATATAGCATGGATATATCACAGCACTTTCTAAGATGTTTAGATGATTTCACAGAGCAAATCTCCAGATCTTTAGCAGACATCTTACAGATCTGAACAGCATTTCAAAAACGTAACTATTTAACCTAAAATAGTTACTTAATTGTATCATGACTGCCCCTACTATTTGCCCATGTTTGATCTTTTATAACAGATAATGTGTATCTTCAGGTCAAAAGGATTGTTACTCACTGCACCAGATAAATTCTGTAGTCTTGCAGCAAGCTCACGATGGAAGATAACACGTTCAGCTAGTGAAAGAGGCCCTGTAGGGCTTTGGGGCCTCGAACTGAGAATGTAGTCCGTCAATAATAAGGGTTATGTCACCAAGCAACTGCTTGTATTGGGAGTTAGATTAGATAACCCTTCTGGCCGATGTATTGCCTCAACCTCTCTTCTTGTTTGAGTCTCGCAGATGCTATCAGAGATGCTATGCAAACACATGCAAATGTATTTTTGAGCTGCTTTTCTAGTGAAATGAGCTCGGGCTGAACATTTTCAATTGTAGTACCAAAAACCCACGAGGGACTTAATATTTGTGACTTTTAGCACAATGTCGGGATTCTGGGAGTTTGACCCCGAATGCATTGAGATTGTTTACCTCTTTTAATAGCTTTGCTTTGGCAAGCTTCACGCAAAAAGCATTCGTTCCTTATCTCTGTTTGTGATACAGCAAAGACCAACAGCTACAAACGCCTTCGTAGAAAACACAAAGTGAGCTCTACCCGAAATCTCTCCCTGGTTTTTCGCCGGAATTTCGGCCGTGGGTGGAATGTGGGATAAACACGGAGCGGCCCTCGGTCCTGACACATCAAGGCCTTTGTGCTCCCTTCATAAGGATGTAAAACATATTTGGGAATTTGCAATGAGCTTGTTGTTCGAAGCCACATTAACCAGTCTGTTCTCAGGCCACTGTATGAAATCAGCTTTCAGTGCAGCTGCTGAGCACATAATGCCATGAAAGATTAGACTTTTTAGCAGACAGGGCTTTGTGTTTAGCCTCAATTTTAATCACGTTTACGTCAACGTTTTTAATCCCGTCTTAATTATACGAATACCAAATCATTTGGTCCTTAATGTAAAATTTTAGGGTTGCAGCGTGTAATTTTGAGTCATCAAATTAGGCTGTAAAACCTAGTCAGAAGTCTTCAAATCTAATTGAGATAATAAGGATAAAAGTTTGATTTCATAATGATATCGCTATGATCTTTGACATGTGGCAGATATCAAAGTTATATTTTTTATAAGTGTTTTTGTTGTATGTAAAATGATTTCATGTAGGAAACATGATATCCCTTGGGTTGTATTTCCACAGACAGGGTTACAAATTTGTGTATTTGTAAGTAAATTGTGAGCTGTTTTTCTGTACAAATTGTATTGTTTTGACCAGGCATTGTTGTACGTGTTTTCATACAGTTGCCAAAGTTCTGGGTGGTTGCTACGTTTTTTCCAACTGGACCAAAAAGCCCAACTCCAAATCGCTGGGTGAGATGCATAGCCCACCAAAAATGTGAAATCTATTATCATTCACTCACCTTATGTCATTTAAAACCTGTATGACTTTTTCTCAGAGAGATGAGGTTTGAAGAATGATGATTAAAGAAAACCTTTGGATCATTGACATGTTCGTTAAAAAAACACAATATGGACCAACATTTTTGCTCACCAACATTCTTCAACATATAATCTTGTTTGTAACTAGAAGAAAGTCATTCAGGTTTAAAGTGAGCAAATGATGACAAGTTTTGGGGTGCCCTGTCCGTTTATGGTCTGTTAAAACGAAGAACGCACACATTCCACAGAAATCGCTCTTAAAATGATCTCGGCAATTAAATTTTTTGGTATCTTTATAGTTGTCATGTGAATTTTGCTATTCTCTCTTTTTTACATATTTTAACAATCATCAGTCTAGATAAACAAGCCTCCTTTTATGTCCCTTAGAAATTACTGTGTTTTTTTGTATATGCTAATACTTTTTCTCAACTACAAAAAGTTGAATTACTTAGTAACGTCACTTCTCAACAAATCATCTTAAACTTACGGCAAAATTCCAACAGGGCATACATTGGTAATTCAAAGTATTTACAGTAAATACAAAGTTTACACAGAAAATACAAAGTTTAAAAACTGAAAAAATTGGTGAAAGGGACAATGAAGCCTCAAAGTTAGGGCAGGAACCTTTTAAAGGTTGTGCACACTTTGCAGGCTCATAGAGGAAGATCAGTTAGCTCTTAGTAAACACACTTTTTTTTGTTCCTGCAGCCATAAAACACAAGCGACCGTTGTAATGCCGATGTTCGAGACGAGGCAGGCAAACCATTGCATAGGGAGATTGTTAACCATGCGCCTGGACTCTGGGGTCAGTGTTTTGGCCAGCGGCCAACATCACAGATGTCCAGGGTCTCTTTTTTTCACGCTCTCTTTCTTTCTGTGTCGTCCTTCCTCTCACTTTTCCGTCAGGTTCAGTTTTTCCCCCTTTTTTGCTTGTTCCCCATCTCTCTTTTTTTACCACGAGTTATCGGTCACGTGAAAAGTACTGCAATGTTTAACAAAACTCTGTTTGTGTTTGGTACTATATTTTTAACTGGAACAATGTGTCGGCCTATAACCGATTACCTTGACAGATATGATGTGACATTGCAACAAGATATCTTTTCTTTGGTGTTTTGTAGTTTTGGTCTTTACCAGACAAGCAGTCGATGCATGGCAAGCTTCAATAAAGTGTATAAAAGAAGTGTTATATAACATTTTTTTTGATGCGTTGAGTCTTGTTTGAAATCCGCAACAGACCATGTGCAAGATTTAAGAAAGCAATTTTTAAATGGAATACAGTGAAGCCTCCAAGATACAATTTACTTTTATTCATTGCATGACGTCGGTTGAGGTAAGCGAATTTTAGGGTGACACATTGTTTTAGCTCAGAACATGGGGAACTTAAAGGGGAAGTATTTTTTTAACAACACATTGATATATAGAGGAAATGTGGACAACGATATGATGCATCGATGCCACGGAAAACGTTACATGAAATAGATTTATTTCACTCTCTACGTACTCATTCCTCACCTAATGTCCATCTGCGTAAACGTTAAATTTATATAATTGGTTGCGTTTGTTATATAAAAGTGTAACTGCTTGAACGAAATATCAACATTATTTTAGATAAATTAAATAAAATTCAAAAGCAGGAATGCTTTGGTGTCAACATTGTATAACTGGCAGAGAAAATTGATTGTGTTGTGAATGTGATGAACCTTTGTAAAAATTCATTTTCCACCTGTGCAATACATAAAACTTCACCATGCTTAATTATTATTTACCTTTATACCCATAATTTTCCGTTTATTTTATGTTATTGCATTTAATGGGGTTTAAGTTAAAAGGTTTTCTAAAACCTAAAGTTTTTTATAATGAATTTTTAAAATTGGCTAAAGCCAATATTAGTCCTGTCAAGAAGAGATAAACATAGCCTGACTGGGAGAACACAGCCTGTAGGTTTGATTCCCGAGGCACGAGCCTACTGATAAATTGTGTATCTCGAACACACCATCATGTCAGTTAAAAGCGTCTGGCAAATGCGTAAATGCAAATGGCAACATGTGTCTTTTAGAATCTGGCAAAAATGCCAGCTAGATTTTCTTTCACGTAAAGGCAGCTGTGCAGGCCCTGTGAATTTTTCTGCTGTGCCTAGCAGGATCTGTCGAGCCTGCGCTCATGAATCACACACTTCTTCACGTGCTGTCTAACTTAACTGCGTCAACGGGTTATCAGCAGCGTGACGGTATGTTTTTGCCATATAGGCGGAGCAGCGGTGCAGTCTGTTCCATGCACCATGTGAAGCATCACGACCGGGCCCTGATGGCATCCAGCATATGAGCACAAGGCCAAAGGTAGATCAAATCGTGATATTTGCCTAGCTGGAAGGCTTGCGTTTGTTAGAGGTCATATCAGCCCCATTTGATGGGGCAGACGGTGCGAGGAGGAGTTTTTTTTAAGGAGTTTGTTTATCTCACTCATGCGATAAGGTTTTTTGTGCCGCGTTGTTAGACTGACGTGGTTTCAGGATGTGGTAAGAATGTGGAGGGTGCTGTTCAGTCTTCAGTATTTCACAACTTGCTGCTTGTGTGTAAATGTGCGAGTAACCCTTGCAGTGCCACGACTGCTTTCAAATGCACCAATTACATTCACTGTAAAAGTGAATGAGTGCCATCGCTGTTTGGTTACTAGCATTCTTCAAAATATCTTCCTTTGTGAACTGCAGAAAAAGAGTAAAACGGGTTTGAAATGTCAAGAAGAAGAGTAAATAAGGACAGAAATTTTGGGTGAACTATCACCTTAAGGCCTTTAGTTTCTTTTCGAGTAATGTTTGCTTTTGTTTTGCCGTTCAGGTTAATGAGCTTTAAAGACTGGGTTTGAATGCAAGTTTATCAAAACAGCGGATCTGGCTCTTTCCAGTCGTTTGTGAATGACGCAAACAAAATCTCCACCCTTGTTTACAGTTGAATATCTCGCACTCCATAAGTTTGTCTTTAAGCTGTCCTGATGTCATTTCCATTACATGTGGGCTCCTGAGATGTTTAGCTTATGTGGATGCTTTTTAAATCCCTTTCGCAGAAAAGTTTTGTCGATCGGATTGTTGCAGCTGCCGAATGTCACAATATAACACTGATTCACTTCCTCTGACATTGATCCTTGTTGCACCACAAAAACATTGTGTTACCAGATTTATAATTAAGAAGGCAAAGTTCTGTTGTGCAACACGCTGAGAAAGAGTTCAGAGAATGGTAAACTTTGTTTATTCTTGGTTTCCAGGTATCACCAGTTGCTTTTCTAGATTTCTGCATGTGTGGAGAAGCCCGTATGAAGGCGCTGCTCGGTGTTCTGTGCAGGTGTGCTCAATGAACGAGTTTGTTTATGCGCCGACCCGCTCGACTCCATAACCTGCGCTGTAAAAACAGCGTTTATGGCTTGGCACTTACAGGAATGTGCTGTACCGTTATCCTGCATCTCGCAGCACGGTGCTATAACTCATGAGGACGCTCTGAATTTATGAGGCCTCTCTCAGGCCTGTTCCTTTAATCGGAGCGAGTTTGGAAGCGCAGCGTCAGATAAGATTTAATGGGAATCTTTCTAGCTTCCTCTTTTGTGTGCTTGTGAACACGCTCCCATGTTTTGCACGCCTGCAATTAGACACAAGGAAGAAATACGTCGGAGTTTGATGATAAACTGACCGTTATCTTTTTGAGGGGAAAACGGAGGATACGTGCTCGGAGGAAGGAACGCAGGAACACTCGAGATGACCCTAAGCTGACGAGTATCTTGTTGCTTCATATCAAGTCAAAAGTTGAGAAACTTTGGTGTAGGATTATTTGTGTACATTAATATTTTTAACTTTTAGGAGGATTTATATTTCTTTTTGGCTTTTGTGATCATTAACCACATTTTGAGCAAATGTCATTAATTGTCAGTGCTGTTTTGTTCAAACCCCGGCCTGGGATCTGACAGCGCGAGGTCAGGAACTGGAACCTCACGAGGAACATGTCACGCTCTCCATCATGACACTTCCTGTGTTTGGCTCAGGAATCTGCAGCTGCGACGGTGCCTCTCTCCTTAACCGGGCTATCGAATGCAAATACGTAGGCCCTCAGCTGTGCCACCGAGCAGCCACATGACCCGCCGCACTCCTCTCGTGCCATTGATCTAACATTTACATGCCTGCCAGTAACTCTGTTCTGGGAGGAACATGCAAAGCAGTTAGGATGTCTGGTTTCGGACACAGCAGTGGGGCTTTCCCGGGGAGTAAGGACTAATAGAGGTGTCACATAAAGATTGTGAGTGACTTATGAGTATGGAGGGAAAAGGCTGGTTTTTGTGGCTGTGCTTTGTGGGGGTTTGGTTCGTCCAACTTGCCGTTTTGCTATTTATGGAAATGCTTCTCCACAGATAGATGTGGTGATGTCACAACTAAGATAGGCCAACTCGGGTCTGGGAGAGTGAGCGTGTTTTACACCTGTTTATGAAGCCAGCATGAGCCGTGCTTAACAAAAACCTACAGACGATAATGTCTCTGCTTGTTCTTTCATTTTAAGATATTTTTTAAAGCTTATTCCACAACAATAAACAAAAATTAAATACAGTCATCATTTACCCACCATCGGAAGATTTCGTACCTATATGGGTTACTTTCCATTGGCGAACATTAAAGGAGATATTTTGTTGAAAAAAAGCAGTTGGTGAACCTTGGGGTTCGGTCCATACTAAAAGTCAATAGGGTCACCAACAAGTCAAATAGGGTCGATGATATTTGGTTTACAATTTTTTTTTAAATATCCTAAGTTGTGTTTTGCTAAGAAAGAAAGCCCTACAGGTCTAAAACAATATTTGGTTTACATCATTCTAAAAAATTTATTTTGTTGTGTTTTGTCATACTAAAATGACAAGGTGAGTAAAAAATGGCAGAAGTTTTGTTTTGAGGTGTTCCCCCCCCCATAAGAATTATGAAATGCATTCAACAAGTGTGGAAAAAAGCACTTGTTGATGTCGTCCTAGGAAAAATCTTCACAAATTGGAAACACAGACATGTGTTTTTTTAGTAGAACAAATTAAGGAAGTAAATCAGGTTGTTTTTTTATTGGCGTAGGATCGGTAATATATTACTTCAGCAGTGATGTATTTTGTGATCTATCGTGCAAAGGTTGGTGTCGTCAAAACAGAGTGGAAGAAAGCAAAACTGTAATGAATTCAAAGAAACATCTTATGTTTGCACCAAAATCATCACAGCCATAAGCTGTCATTCTCTTAAACCTGAAATGGTGAGATGGTTTGAAAAAAACAAAAATGTAAACTAATGAATGTGGTTTCTAAAAGTGAATGCACGATTACAAGGCGGCTGAGAAGTTGGCAGTGTTTTATTTAGAAAATGAAGAATACAGTCTCCTTTCTGTACCGCTGATAAGACTCTGACATGCTCCCCTCCCTCCGGCCCCTCCCACTATGTGCGTCAATGGCACTGCTGGTCTGGTTGGCTGTTGCTAGGCGGCTGTGTTTGAGTGTGTGTGTGCCTACGTGTGTGTGTGTGTGTGTGTGTGTGTGTGTGCGTGTGTGTGCGTGTGTGTGCGTGTGTGTGTGTGTGTGCGTGCGTGTGCGTGTGTGTGTGTGTGTGTGTGTGTGTCTGTGTGTGAGTGAGAGAGTACTCAAGAAATGGAAGAAGAGAAAGAGAGAGAGACATTTAGGCAGCTTGTGTAAGAGAGTTTGTAAGACAGCTGCACTAAGCTCAGCACGCATTCTGTCTGGGCCTTGAGCTGGTCTCCGGCCATCTATGATCACGCGCACACACACACACACACACACACTCACACGTCCGCAAATCCATACACCCACATTCAGTAACATACACTGTAACACCTGAAAGCAAACTGAGGCCGTGAGCATGATCCACAGTTTTCGCAAGGTCCAATGGGAATAGCTTTGTTTTGGTCTGTAATTACAGTTTTTGTCAGATGGATTTTTTCTAAGGTAGGTGTCATGGGCTTTTATCGTGTGATACATGGACACGGTAACTCTTTACAGCTGTTCACTCTCTGTTTTAGAGAGTTAATAGATCCAGACTTTTTGACTTGATGTTGGCGTGTGTTAAGATCAGATACATGTGACTTTTAACATGGAAAGTTGCTAGCGTGAGGGTTTGGTAATCTAAGTGAGATTATCTGTGCAGCATAATTTATCAGAAAGTATACCATGCACGGACCACCAAACACCGTCAAACCCTCCTACTTACTGTGGCCATAGCAGTCACCTTGGGGGAGCAAATGAATTTTCCATTTCACTCAGTTGGGTCAGCTTGCATGTTCATGTTGCAGAATGCTTTAGGGTTTCGTGTGCGTTGTGTGTCCTGATAAAAAATACTTGAAATTAGATTATAGTTTAATTTGATATTAGGTTAGCCAAACCTATTAATTTTGCCAAAATTGGAATCATTAGAATTTAATAGCTAAACACACAGGTAATCTGCACCTTAACTATCAGTACATGAGTGTATGTATAATATGTGTATATGTTTGCCCACTGACAAAAAAACGATCATTCTATAATTCTAATGATAGGTGTATTCAAACAGTTTGACGGATAACTACAACAAATCCAGAAAATTACATTCTAATTAGTGAAATAAATATTCGATCCCCTATTAATCTTCAAGAATTTCTGTGTACCTAATTTCTTTTATACAGATAGAAAGGATATTAGAAGCACTCTTTAAAAGGAATTGCTGCCAATCACAATTTGTTACCTGAGTAAAAGACACTTGCAAAACAGATGCCATTAACCAATCAGATGCCAAACTTTCCACCATGGTGAAAACCAAAGAGCTGCCCAAGAATGTCAGTGACAATTGTAGACCTACACAAGGCATGAATGGGCTACAAGAATATCGCCAAGAAGCTTAGTGAGAAGGTGACAACAGTGGTTCAATTATTCGCAAATGGAAGAAATACAAAACAACTGTCAATCTTCTGGTCTGGAACTCCATGCAAGATCTCACCTCGTGGAGTTTCAATGATCATGATAACAGTGAGGAATTACCAGATGTTCAGTGAGGAATCACCACAGAACTTAATGGGAGGATCTTGTCAATGTTGTCAAGACAGCTTGGACTACAGTCACCAAGAAGACAATCTGTAATACACTTCGACATCAAGGACTGTAATCCTGCAGTGCTTGCAAGGTCCATCTGCTGGAGAAAGAACATATATAGGCCGTCTGAAGTTTGCAAGTGCACATCTGAATGATGAAAGTGTTGGGAGAAAGTATTGTGGTCAGATGAGAACAAAACCGAGTTCTTTGGCATAAACTCAAACTCGAGTCAAGTCAAGTAACCTTTATTTATAAAGTGCTTTAAACAACATACATTGCGTCAAAGCAGCTGAACATCATTCATTATTAAAAACAGAGTGTCAATAATGCAGTCATCATTGAATTCAGTGATGTCATCTCCGTTCAGTTTAAATAGTGTGTGTACATTTATTTTCAATCAAGTCAACGATATCGCTGTAAATGCAGGTGAAAAAATTCTTCTTTTGGAGTGTTTTTCTGTCGATGGGACAGGGCAACTGCAACCCATAAAAGGGACATAAGACGGGGCAATGTAACGTCAATTCTTGGGTGAGAACCTCCTTTCCTCAGCTAGGGCATTAAAGACGGTGGATAGGAATTCCAGCATGACAGTGACCCAAAACACAAGGCCAAGGCAACAAAGGGTAGGCTCAGGAAGTAGCACATTAACGTTCTGGAGTGGTGATCCTACAGAAAATCTGTTGAGAGAGCTGAAAGTTCGAGATGCCAAACATCAGCCTCAAAACCTCAATGACTTGGAATGGATCTGCCAAGAAAAGTGAGACAAAATCCCTCCTGAGATGTGTGCAAATCTGATGGCCAACTACAAGAAATTTCTGACCTCTGTGCTTGCCAACAAGGGATTTGCCAGTTCTAACTTCCAAACATGTTTTGCTAAGCAAATGTTAACATTCACTAAACTAAACAGTCCATACTCCTTGCTTTGTTTAATAAAAAGTAAGGGGATAGTTGACTCAAAAATAAAGTGTTTAATTTACTCACCCTTATGTTATTTCATACCTGTTTGACTTGTGCAAAACACAAAAATGTTGAAACAACATTTACCTCCATTGACTTACATTGTATTGACCCAAAACAGATCTTATTTTATTCACTAAAAATGATGACGGCTGACATTAGAATGAATAAATAATTTTGTTTTTATTTTTTAATAAGAGTGTTCTGAGTTGAACTATCCTTTTAAATTAGTTCCATAAGATTTAATGCCTCCCGCTGGCAAATGTTATTCAAGTATTTGTTTCAGATGTGTAAATTGTATACTCAATTTCCCCTTATGTTAGTCTGAGTTAAAATTGTGACATTTACTCAAAGTTTTGTCACTTTGAAACTGTATAACTTTTTTTTGTAGAACAAAAAAGAAGATATTTTGAAGAGTGTTGGCAACTGGCACCCACGCATTTGCATTTGAATTGTGTCGAAACAATTAAAGTGGATAGGTGCACTTTTTTCAATATATTATCTTTCGTGTTCAGCAAAAAACAAAAATTCATCAGGTTTGCAATGACAAGAGGATAAATGCCAGGAAAAAGGGAAAGTTTACTCCAAAATCAAATAAAGTCTGCCTGAGATTCTAAATCAATGTATAAAAATGAATTACATTAAACAAAATTTAAAAATATTTAATCCAGTAATCGCTTTTTACAATTTTCATTGCCTTAGTCGATCCTCTAGTGGGAGACGAAGGTGTTGTGGAGGTGTTTCTGTGATGTCTTTTGCTGAATCAATTGGGCACAATTCTCTTTCACACAAGCCTTTAACTTGTTTCACATGCAAACGTTGTGTCAATAATTGGCTTGTAGTTCTGCATACCCTCAAAGCCTTGCTAAAATTCTTTAAGAGCTTTATGAAAAGGTCCCCGTCATCAAATCAGTGCATTGTGGCAAAATGTTTTGTTTTGCAATTTGAACTACTTTGGATGTACGATGCTTATAACACATTCAGGGCTTAAAGGCCAACATGAAAGCTGTTTGGGCCCTTCTAAGGAATTGGCAGATGTGTACTTGAAAGTTTACGAATGAATTGTGTTACTATAGTTCCCTTGAGGACGGCACTTAACCTAAGGCGGTCCCAATGTGACTGTTTCTACAGTTAGTGTACTGCAAGTTCCTTTTGGGCTGAGAACAGAGGCTTACGTTTTATTTTTTCTTACATTTACCAAGTTTTAAAATGCAATAAAGTCTTAATGCAAAGGTACACCTGACAGCTAAGTAAAGTTACAGCAAAGTAAATTTACATCAAGAAAACACTTTCAACCAAGATTCACTTTGTTTCTAATATATCGTCCAACGTTCTCGTACATGTCGACGCTTGGCAATGTGTACTCATATTTTTATTATGTTTTCACAGCCGTTCTTTTAGAATAAACTTGCACGTCCTGCACGAGTAGTTGACAATGCATTTTTGAGCATGAGATCTTGTAAATAGTTTTCGATGAACATGATGTCTCAATGAGGTATTTAAGAAAGATCAATGCATGACTCATAAAAGGAATTGTTTGGCAAACTAGCTGGATGGGTTTACGTGGCTGGTTTGCCTTTAGGGTACATACTGTAGTAACACCTTTGGGATTCAACACAACGACTTTTGACAGGTTTTAAGTGAAGTAAAGGGTTATCCTGTTAAAATTAAGTTTACATTTTTGTGTCCTTGCGTTACCTTTTGCTAAATTTTGCACAATCAATCGTCTCTTAAGGATCTTGCTTTTCTCTTTGTACCTAACACCACAAATTGCAACATTTTATAAAATTACGTCTTAAGTAGCTGTTTTTCAAAGATAATATTTAATAATTACTTGATAATTATTGGTTAAGGTGTGATTACATTTTTTTTATTGAATTTTCATTTCAACATTTTAATTTCACAGAATGTTATATAAAACATTTAATCCACACATTATTTTATTTAAGTATTTATTTGTCCAAATCTAGATTTCTCTATGATTTTTAGAGTTAGTTTTAATGGTTTTTAAGGTACTGCTTTCCAGTATTTTGTTTGTCATATAATTGTGTAAATTATTGTTTGAATGTTCCATTATCAAAATAATTATCTCCCATGTTTTTAGATATTGGTTACAAATGGAAAATTGATTGACACTGCGGTTTTCCATCTGCTTTTCTTAAAATTCAGGGAATTGTTTGGAAAAACTTAAGAAATCAATCCACTGAATTATCTTTGAACATTATTGACAATATTTTTGTTGAACTCGGCAAAAGAGCAGAGACCTAGTGCCTAGTCGGCGTCCAAGTAATTCAACTCCTCCGTTTCCGCTCTGCATGTCCGGCTGCGCTGGCGCTGCTCGCGTGCTCTGTCCATATGGGCACGACTGGGTGGTTTGTCATGCCCTGCACAGCCCCCTGGTTGATATTACTCACATGCAAAAACACAGAGTAATGTGTGTAAACATTACATTTGTTGATGCAAAAATACTGCTGCGGTGAAAGCGAATGACTCAATGGTCGGTTTGCACCGGCTGGGTGGTGGTTGTTTTGGATTGAGGATGTCAGAAGTAGTTTTGTTCTCATTAGTGTTGAAGGTTACAAACTAAAAGTAGCAGTCACTAACCTTACGTTTAGCAATAGCAATAACACGTTCAGCTGTTTTGAAAACATTGGTCTTTCCTGTAGCAAGCTACTTTTTAGGGTCGGTGGTGTAGGATTGCACAATATTGCATTGCTGTTTTTTGGTCACACTGTATTGTGAATATGTAATGCACTCTCTGCGGTCTCTTATGTATAACTGCGATTTTTGGCAAATATTCAGGAAGTTTATGAAAATAAATGATTAAGCTTTTCATAGAGTCTGTTGGCACATTTATAGCACATTTTACACATTACACATTAAGTTCCATCTATAGCATACGGCTGATGTTCCTTTATTGTTTATAAATAAGCATTTTAGTTTAAGCTTTTGTGTTTTATTTGTATATGTTAAAATAAATATAATAAGGTAATAAACGTTTAGAAATTTATAGATTTTTTTTATCATAAATTCTTTAAGTTTTGCACTGTTGCACAACATGTCCACAAAGTTAATAAACTTGTCCTTATTTAGCTGTATATTTTAGATTTTTTTGTGTATTTTTAGACGGCAGATATAATTAATGTCTTAAATAAATTAAATAAAGAAGCTTTTTTTATAACATAAAGATACATATGTAAATAGTACTTCGTCAGTTGGTAACTTTTAATGTTTTGAATCCCAACATTCTTATAAATATCTTATTTTGTCTTCTACAGAAGGAAGAAAGAAATACATGTTTTAAACGACAGGATGTAGAGTAACTGGTTACAGAAATTTTGAGTCCCACCTGCCTTCCAAAATGCACACTTGATTTCCAGCAATATTAATACCTTTTTTACACCAAATAACACCATCCTCCAGATTAACAGATCCCTCTTTTTCATTATAGATAAACACACTCGCTGTAAGACTACGCTTGTGCATTGTCAAAATCCTCTGTAGCTCTGTAGTATGCATTCACAGGTTTTATCGGCCAGGCCCTGGAGACGCGGGTGAGCTGTTAATGGATGAAAATCAAGTATGCAAATTGGTTCAGTCCATTGACGTCAGAGGCTGAATTGTGTGCCATCTGGGGACGCCCTGACCGACCATCGAAAATGCACACTGAAGTACTCGTCTTTGTGTGGGTCCTTTTTGGAGAAGTGTCATCAGAGGATCTTGTGCTTTTAGAATGAGCTTCCCCTCCCTCTAGGATAGATGCCCGTATTTCGCATATGCGTGCGCGTTGTGATGCACGAATACTTAAGTCAAATAACACAACGAGAGTCTGACGCATTGATTTCTGAATGTTTCTTCCCTATCACAAAGCATTTAACAAGCTCTCCATGCTGTTCTCACGCTGTTCTTTGCACAAGTAGTGCTTGTGACATCCCAAAAAATAAGCCTTTGCTGCCTTTAAAAAACAATGATTACCCAAACTGCGCTTTCGGCACAGAGAGGCCTTTTTCAAGTGCCATGATCGAGTGCAAGCTCCGCCTGCTGCCCCTGGATGGGCCAATCACATGTACAGAATATTTCGAGGAGCGGTGTGAGTGTCTGTTCTTGAATTAATCTCCCTGCAGCCCTGCTCGAAAGCATAATGGACAGGAGAGCAGATTACACAGGAAAGATGATGCACTTTTAATTCAGTGAAGCTGGATTCACTGCATCTGTTTCCTATTGCTGATGGGAAATTGTGTTTGTGTATCCAATTTATTAATGACTATAAAACCACTAAATTAATAGAGATTAATAGGAAAGATGTGTGAGGTTAGCTGGTTGGTCAAAGTCTTGCTTTCATTCTGGACTAAAATGTTTGATTTTAGTATTGTATGCTAATTGTACCTTTTTTTACTTTTATAAAATAACACAATAGCAACAATCAAAATAACTCATTTTGATCATTTTTATTTCCTCGACTAGTTGCCTAAAATGAAAACCTCATCCTAAAATAGTAATTTTGTCTAAATTTACTCACCCACTTGACATCTTAAACCTCAATGACTTTCTTTTGCAGAACACACAAAAAGATATTTTGATGAATGTTGGTAACAGAAAACTGATGATCCCCTTGAGTTGATTGTATGGAATTACCCAATGTCAGTCAAGTTGGACCAATAATGATTTTTACAGACATTCTTCAAAATATCTTCTTTTGTAGTTTGCAGACAAAGGAAAGTCATAGAGGTGTGAAATTTCAAAAAGTCATTGATGACAGTGTTTTTTTGTCACTTTAGTGTTTAATGTTTACAAAATTGTCATTGTTTACTTTGTAAGTTCACAATCGGCTACTATTTTTGTATTTTGTATGTCTAAGTCAACAAAAATTGTCTTTGTATTTATAAAATGAAAATATACTCCATAAGCTCCACATCTGAAATGCATAATACTGAAGACCGTCACAACTTACGTTTCATGCCGAAAAGTTTTTCATTTTTAGTCCCGTCTGTAAGACTTCAGTATCAAAAAGCTTTATCATGACGTTGTTTGCGGTGTATTCGTGTACACTGCTGAGCATTTGGTATGTATATTTTGCCCGCACATTTAAATAAATGCAAATACCCCACACTCATCTGCCTCTCTCTTCCCCGGCAGAGACGCGGAGCAATCTCCTACGACAGCTCTGACCAGACCGCTCTGTATATTCGCATGCTAGGTAAGCACCATCTTTCTTGTCTGCTGGACACACACACACACACACACACACACTCACTCACTACCTGTAAACAAACTCAAACCCTAGCACATCGTACAACAGAGAAACAGAGAGGGGATAGAGAGCCACTTCTATCAGTCAAAAAGCCTCAGATAATCTCCTCATTACACACCCAGCTTAAGTCATTCCTCACATGGGAGTCGCTTAGCATTTCCCCGAATTTTACTTAGATTTAATAGGCATCAAAGCCTTACCCGGCCTGATTGCTGACCCCCGAGACTTCAATTTTGTTTTTAAGCTGTGGCCCTTTGACTTGATCTGTAAGCACAGAATGATCAAGGACTCGATGTATAAACGTTTGAGATGTAGAAAAAAGTGCATCATCCCCTGAAAAAGTGCTTCCAAAAGTAGGTTTTTGTTTTTAAAAAAATCAGACCTGAAAAATGTCCGTACCCAAAAACATAAGTGTAAACAAGTTAATAAATGTCAGTTAGAATCTTATATGATTATCAACGACGAATACACAATTGATAATCCTATTTTTCTTATAATTAAAAAATCATCTTGCTTTCCGATGAAAGATTTTCACAAAAATTATACTTTAGCTACTATATACTACTATATACTACTATATACTACTATATACTTTAGTGCAAGAATAACAATATCAACAACACTGGAAGGAAGTATGACCCAGTCTGTGAAAAACACATTTAAAAATATTTGTGATTCAAGGTTTTTTATATAAAATGGATTTAATGTAAAGAATATTCCTTAACATTTTTTTAGCATTAATCTAGTAATCTAGTATGTTTTTCAACTTTTGAGTGAAAGATGTTTTGGAGATGTTTTAACGTTTAAAATAAATCTATAGATGAAATATAATTTCTTACTTTTGTTATTGTTTTTTTTAGAAACAACATTAGTTTGAATACTTTTGAAATGTTATGAACAAAAACAAATAATAAATAAAAGCATCCAATTAGAGTCCAGCATAGATGGCGACCACTCAAGAAACTGTAAAAAATAATTTGCAAATTCTATTTTGAAGAAGCAAAAATTACATCAAGATTTAATTTATTTTGGATGTTTATAATCATGACAAAAATCCTATAGGTTTTTTTATGTTTTTCATTTCGATTTTACATCTATGACCATTTTAATGTTCAATCATTATTTAATTTTCACAGAGAAGGTCACAGGTATCGTTGCTTTTCTCCAAATGTAATTCAGCTGTTTTATACATCAGACCCATGATCTATCTCGAAAAAAAATGTCCTGAGTGTTCCGCTTTTACAAACGTCTCAATGAAATCAGATTGACTGTCATGTACCTGATCAGATCATAATCAGACCAGTTCATCCCGTCCAAATTCCTCCAGCTGCCGTCTCAGATTATATTCAGAATGACAGCTACACACATCACTTCCTCAAGCATGTAGCCAACAACCCAGTAAAGCTAACCCTGACCTAATATTTGATCATAATTTCTTGTTTTGTTTTGTCTTTAAGCTGTGACAAACAAAATCAAAACCTCATTCGTGTTTACACCAGGTATGAACCAACACATCTCACCAGGAGAGACAATCGCTCACTCGCTTTCACAACCTTTCCCTTTAATAACTCTTCCACACCATCTTCTGAGAGACTTGCGTCACTGGGCACAGGCAAATCAGTTTTTCACATTAAATAAAGAAATATTGATGGGTCAGGTGAGACGTTCCTATGTAGGTTGAGTAGGTTAGAGTAACGCTTTAGTGGTCATCGAGAGCGCTCTTTTGGTTCCGTTGGAGATGGTCCTTTCTCGGCCTCCGCAGCTTCTCCTGTGCATGTTCGGATAGCTTCGGCCTTCCTTTTTTTGATGTCTGATTCGCCTGTTGCATGTGATGTTGTGCCAACACTCCTGTACCCTGGATCCAAATCTGACTGGTGTGATTTTTGTTTCATTTTATACTCATGTCTGTTTTTTGGTTCATTTAAATAGTGTTTTTTACGTCATTGTAATTCACAGTTTTGGTATTTTGATAGGGGCTTGTGTAATATTCAAACAGCTGTTTTCAAGTAAGTAAATATACTGGTGGGAGGCTGTCTTATTTTATTATTGACACATTTTTACTGCACATGAGCTCCAATCAGTTCCGACCGACATGTTGGAGGCTGCCATGACTCGGTTAAAGTTGCGTTCCCCCTATCCCTTTTTCCCCTCCATGCAAATGCACACACACACACACACACACACACACACGGCTGGAGACCGATGAAAAGGCCCATTGAATGACTTTCAACAGATGTGACTTTAGAGCTTTGGCAAGCCTCGTCCGAAGTCCCTTTGGTTTCCTCTCCATTCTGTCCCGGGCTGAAGCACAAGCTTGTCTTTCTTCCATACGTCCTGCTCTGCTGCTAGTCGTCTGAATACTAATACATAAATCCCTCTGGCATGGCCGTGCATGTCGCCCCCCCCTTCATTCCATTGGCTGTGCTTGTATTTGTCTCTGTCCCCCGTTGTCTGCCCCGTTACCCTGCTGCGAGTGAGCTAAACGTTTCCAAACAAATGTCTTGAGGACTTGTGTCTTGATGCCTTCTAGGAGATGTGAGAGTGAGAAGTCAGGTTGGCTTTGAACCGGAAAGAAGAGGCTCGCACCCGTACCTGGGTGTCGATTTCCGCACATTGCACTGTGAGTATTGTAAAAGTGACAAACATTTGTATGTACAGTATATGTATAAATGAGTGGAAAAAAGCAAAACGGGTGTATTTTCAGTTCTAAATGCAGAGATTTAACATAAAACATTGACCCCTAACATAAAAAGACTCCTAACATAAAAAAGTGACAAACACAAGATCCCTCTTTGAAAAACTACTACACCAGAAACTTGACTTATACTTAACATAATATAGATTAAATCTATGTTATGTTAAGTATAATGATGGCATTTTTGTTTTCATGGTAATTGAGATTTATGATTATTACTGTTTTACTACTATATTTGCTGCCACACTGTCGGTAAAAAGTTTTGAGTGACATGTTTCTCATAATTTAAATTTACTTTTGATCTGATGTTTGCCTGTATGACTAAAGTCTGAAGTTTAAACATACAAGGTATTTTCATGACAAAATTTTTTATTTAATAAAACATTTCGAAATGGCTGATTTTGACTGAATATTAAATTATGTTAATTCTAGTCAAAAGGTGACTTCGGTAAAGGTGATAATTTTTTAGTTTCACATTTCTCAAAGTTCCCCTGTACATAATGGTAGTAAGTTTATTATTTTTAATTTTAATACATTAGTGATTAAGTTCCCCAAAACTTTTGACCAGTTACATATAAAAACCAAGGGTTGGTTTTTTATTTCTGATAAAATGTCGTGTGTGTTGGTGTGGATATTGAAAGGGGATAGTTCATCCGTAAAATTTGATATTTTTTTTATATTTTTCCCTATAGAACAGAAAGCAGATATTTTGAGAAGTTTTTGTGGCTGTCACATTCTTCAAAATATATTCTTTTATCTTTGAAATGTAACCAGGGTAAACCATCACTTTTTGGTTGCAATTTTAGTTGAATCTTTACCCTTCCAAATACCTCAAAACAAGTTTTTTTTCTAACGAAATTCAATTTATTTTACTACCAGCCCTACATACGGTGTATTTTTAATGAGGTTAATATCTAACCAAATTATAAAGTCTTTTAGTAAGTGTTTCATTACCAAAATGGCTGTCTAATGAAATTTGAAATAGAATTTTAACATATGGAACTGTACTCTTGTGGTTTGCTTTGTTTTACTAACCAGATTATTTCATCTAACCAAATTACAAAAAACCTTTATCCCAAATCTTCTAGTCTGGCCCATCTGTTTATGCTTTAAATTTAGCTGATCCATCCGCTCAAAGACACAGTTTATTGCTCTTTTGTTGTGGTGAGACAATACTGTTTTAGAGACTTTTAACACAGCTCTTGTCTTTTGTGTTCCATTGAGACGTGACCCCTCACAGACTGCATGTGCACAACAATTGCACCAATGGTAACTTAACTAAACGTCTGGGACTGGAGATTTAGATACTATCAAAATCCACACTTATAAGGGGCTCATACAAGTTTTTATTTTTTTTTATTGTGTTCTGAATCATAATTTTTCGATTTTGTCTCTCTTATGTATGTACAGCTCGTGCTGAATCAGCAGGGTCGATCCCAGGGCGAAGAATCCGGAGGCTTTTTAGTTTCCAGCGACACCTGCTTTCGTCACGTATGCTGCGAGGAACGCCCCACCTCAACCCCCTCCATATCCTGGATGAGGACTACTGTGGGCAGGCCAGGGTACACAACCATAGATTATAAATAATCCTTAATGTGTACTCGTGTATATATTATATCATGAACTTGATTTTTTTTATGGTATGCTCAAAATCTGTAAACTTCATCTGTGGTTTTTCCTACAGTGTATGCTGGACAAGGTCGGAAGCTGGAATTTTAACATATTTCTCTTTGATAGACTTACGAATGGTAAATATTTAGATTTTTCTGAACTTGCATTTCTATACGTCTGTATTTTAATCACTCAAAATTAAGTAAATTTGACATTTATATATTTTCAGAAATGTAATTTGAACCATATATAATAGTACAGAGTATACATTAGATACATGCAGTACAAATTAAAAAACCCATATTTGGTTTGCATTTAGTTGTAGTCAACAGTACCACCTACTGGTTAAAGTTAACTATTTCTTAAGTGTTTCCTGCCAACACTTTTGTCCATATGTTGTATTATGTTTCCTTTTATTTTAAAGGAAACAGTCTCGTCTTCTTGACATTTCATCTGCTGAACCAGTATGGCCTCATCGAGCTCTTTCAGTTAGACATGGTTAAGCTGCGTCGGTTTTTAGGTGAGTCTACAGTTTTTGCAGAATGTGGTTCAAAAGTGAAATATGATGATGGTTGTTCTCATTGGACCGTTCTGGTTTTAGTTCTGGTTCAAGAAGACTACCACAATCAGAACCCTTATCACAATGCAGTCCACGCTGCCGATGTGACCCAAGCCATGCACTGTTACCTGAAAGAACCCAAAGTAAGATTTCTGCCAAGGTTTTTTATATATACAAATACGTTTCTATGCTTTGGGTGGATAGATACTTAGACGGGTGAAAATGAAAGAAAAGAGACATCAAAACAATGATGAGGACACACATGCATTGCTACATTCACTATGTTGTTAAAAGTTTTCATTTGATTCAAATGTTAAGTTATATAAATGTTATTAGAACGTTAATACACCAAATACACAATTTGAACAAATTTTATCTTGTAATGAGTATCTGTTATCTACTTTTGCACTTACCCGTGTTTTCCTATCCGTCTTGAAGCTCGCGCAGTCCCTCACGTCATGCGACATCCTCTTAGGGTTACTGGCTGCAGCCACACATGATCTGGACCACCCTGGAGTCAACCAGCCTTTCCTCATCAAAACCAACCATTACCTTGCAGCTTTGTACCGAGTAAGCGCATCATCCAATGAGATTAAACACTGCATCAGCTTCATTATCTTCTTTAGTGTCTAAGTAAATCACAGTGTTTGTGAATAAGTCAAAGGCACTTAGCACTGACCGGTGTTTTGTCACTCCATAGAATACCTCGGTTCTGGAAAACCACCACTGGAGGTCTGCAGTGGGTCTGCTTAGAGAAACTGAGCTCTTCTCCCATCTGCCGGCAGAGGACAGGTAAGCATCTCCTTTGCTGTTGGTAATGATCTATGTACTGAAGAATTGTTTGCTGTTATTAAAAAGGGAAAGCGAAGTTGTCAGGTTGTTGATGTGTAATTTGTTGTGCTTTTGTTGTATTGCGAGAGTGAAAGATGGTGTTTTTTTGATTGGGTCTGTTTTGTGTGTCTTGACAGTTTAAATATGGAGAGGCAGCTGGGATCACTGATTCTAGCAACAGATATCAGCAGACAGAATGAGTACCTGTCCCGGTTCAGGACTCACCTGGATGAGAACAACCTGTGTTTGGGAAATGCTTCTCATCGGCATTTCCTTCTGCAGGTATTTAAAATTAAGAATAAATTAATAACTGGATTGATTAATAAGAATAAATTACATGTTTTGTTATACCATAAATCTAATGTATTATATGACAAAAAAAATTTCACCCAATTATTATACATTATAAAAATATATAACTTAAATAAAATATAATTTTGGTGATATGAATAAATAATAATTGAAATAATTGTATTACATATAAAGATACTAGCCCTCATACCTTTGTAATTCTGTTAGATATTATGAAATAAAATCATAGTTTTTTGGTTTTACACTAAGATCAATATAATGTCTTTTTTCGTGGTATTGGAAATTGTTGTTGGGTTGGATTTTTTAAATCTTTTAAATTTATTCACCCCCTATAATATGTTACATAATACTATATTTAATTAAATTAATTTTATATAATATAATTTAAATAATATTAATTAATAATTTGAATATATATAAATAACACTTGCCTTCATACGATCGCATTCCTGGAGGGGTCATGATTGTTGTTGGGTTGACTCTAAAATTTATTTAAAAGTAATTAGACAACACAATTATTATATGTTCTTAAAAAGTATCAATCAAAATCAATGAAATGAAATATAAAATCTAATTAAACAATTATCATTAAATTAAAAAGATTTGTAAATTTAATCAAGAAGTTACGTTTTTATAATGGAGTAGTTCACTCAAATATAGATAAAATAATAATAAATGACACTTTGTTTATAATATTTATTCACTTTCATAAAAACCACAAGACCTTCATTCTTAAGTTGAATTTGTAAAAGAAACAAGTAAAAGTTTTCAGTCTACCTAAATAAAAACGGACAGATCCGAGCATGCATCCATTAATCTGCATGTTTTATATGTTCCAGATGGCATTGAAGTGTGCAGATATCTGTAACCCCTGTCGACCGTGGGCGCTCAGTAAACAGTGGAGCGAGAAGGTTACAGAAGAATTCTTCCACCAAGGTACCCATTCGGAACATGACCGTGATATTGTTTGTTTAATCCACTGTTCCACAGTTAATCTCTGTATCTCCATATCAGGTGACATTGAAAAGAAGCATAAACTTGAAGTCAGTCCACTGTGTGATAGTGAAGCCAACACCATAGCCAGTGTTCAAATCGGTGAGCAGTGGAAATATAACAACTCTGCGTTTTTAAAAGAAATTATGTTTAAAATCTATATACATTTCTTTAAACTGAGGAATACAGGGAAAGATATTTGGAAGAATGCTTTTGACAGGGTTTGCACTAAACTGACTGCTTCATATTTTTTTGTCTGTTGAACACAAAATATGAACATTTGAAGAATGTAAGACACCAAGAAAGTCATTTTTTTTTCTACAATGGTAGTCAGTGGGGTCTAAGAAATGTTACTGTTTCAAGCATTCATGATTATATCCTTCTCTGTGTTCATCCAAACAAAGAAATTTATGCTGGATATGTAATTCATGACAACATTTTAATATTTTGATGAACCACCCCTTTAATATTCAATCTAAACACTTATTCTTGTCCACCAGGTTTCATGACCTACGTGGTGGAACCTCTATTCTCCGAATGGGCGCGTTTTTCAGACACGCTGCTCTCTCAAACCATGCTCGGCCACTTGGGTCTGAACAAAGCCAGCTGGAGCGCCACGGAGCCCGAGGCGTCGGGAAGCTCAGAGGAGGGAGAACCCGAGCCGGCCCGGCCCACCGAGCAGCCCAGTTCCAGATCTTTATCTCAGGGAGGCCAAGAGTCATGACACCCCAAAGCTCACCTCGAACTGCCCTCAGCCAAACATCTTAAGTCACATTTGAGTTGCTCAACGCCCATCTCGAACCAACCACTGATGATTCGTTTTCCTTTTCTGTTCGTTTGTGGATTTAATTTATTTAATTTTAACTCATTTACCCCCTTCGACATAGAGCAATACATAGATACCTCATTTGGCTACTGCTGCGAATTATTTTTTCTCTTTTAATTATTGTGATGTATTTATTTAACCTTATTGTTGTTGTTGTCGTTTTCGGGCGTTACTAATTCAGCTTTGACAGAAACTGTAAGGGAATGTGGGGTGGGAGGAAAGCCCCCCTCCTATGGCTTTAAAGTGCCATTTTGAGACATTTGCTCTGAAACTGAGTATTTAGAGGTGAGATTTTTACAACTGCACCAAGAGACGGTATGCATGTGTGCGCGTGTATGTATGTATGTGTGTGTGAAAGTGCCAGTGCTTCTGCAAATCAATCTTCCTCCTCGTGTACAAAAACACAAATGTGAAGAGCCCAGTCCTTTGCTGCCTCTGAAGACTGTTTACACACGTTGTTTTCTAAATGAATCATTATTAGTTCTGTGATTATTGCCTTTTAAGCACAGATGTGAAGAACCACTTGTATATCTTTCGCAACCTACTGCTGATGATCAACAAAAATCCGGTGGACTGCAACTCTGTCGGTGTGATGCATCAGATGCCATACCAATACCATTTGTGCTCCCTTGCATCTCCCCTCTCGTCCTCGGGATACAGGGGGTCAGGGTCCGCCCTTAGGCTCCCCTACAGACAATGCCCTTGTGTTGAAGGAACATCACTCCAAAAGGTGGCTAAATGTAGTAGAGAGGAACCCAGAGAAGAATGGTGTCGCAGGATGAGTAGCCGAACCAACTCTATGGACTCCGCTCAGAGTTTCACCGACCTGCACGTTGAGAGAAGACAAGGAAGGAAAGGTGCCTTTTACAGGTAGCCACACCCCCTAACCACCCTGTCTTCATATTTGTAAAGTAGATAAGAAGTCCTTCTCAGAATGTCTCAAAGCCACTCGTCTCTTCAGAAGACTGCTACAAAATGCCTTAAAACTATGCACAAAGCTAAGTGACCAAACCAGCTGTCATTTTTCATTTTGAACTTCATTAAGTGCACTGTCTGACCCTTTTTCTTTTGTTGTGGAGAACTTTTTTTAATATATGAATGGTTTAATGATTTAATTTTTAACATTTGAACATTCCATTTTTGTGTGTTGTTTTGGATTCTGTACAGAATGGACACCGTTGTTTATCGTGCTTCTCTTGATATTCAGAGAAGAGGTGCTTTATTTTAAGTGGTTTGTATTTTCGTTGTAAGTGCTGTAAGACTGTTGATTTAAAGAAAAAAAACTGTTTACAGTTTGTTGTAACAGCCATTTTGGGGAGATGACCTTGTGTCAAGCCATTTTGTAAAGGCTTTGCCGTATAATCTTTTGATACATACTTGTTGCAGTTGCATTTTTGATGAATAAAACTTCGCAAAATGTTTCTCTATTGAATGATGAAGTTGTACCGTTCTTGTCAAAACTGAAATCATGGCAGTAATGGTGTGGTCAAACCCAAGCACACTAAGCAGCCTAATGTGTTGATCGATTCAACTTTATTCATGAAACGAAATCAACTCAAGCAATCGTTTGTAGTGTGAAAACTTTACGTAACTTGTCTTTAAAGAACCAAAACAGCTCAGTTAGATTCCCTTTGATTCTGAGGTATAGTTACAATGTGCATCAATTACACAGGTCATTAGTCTTCAAAAGCCTGAATCAAAATTGTCTATACATAATTATTCAAATACACTGGCTTTTACACACATTAGTGTCTGTTGATCTTGTTACAGAATGTAATAGTTTAGAATTTGCAAAACAAACACTGTCAAAAAATAGTATATTGCGAAGGGACTATAGAAATGGCAAGATGCTGTTAACTTCTACAAATCCAGTTTCACACAAAAAAAACTTAATTATTCTAATAATTGTTTAAATAACTAGGAAAACATGTTCGAAAATAAATAAAATCTAAAAATGCTTTTTAAATTAAAATAACACGGATCAGAAAATACTTTGAAACGGCACCTACTGAAAACTAGGCATGGTTCCTTGTTTCGGGCACACATAGTCCTGTCAAACTACACAACAGAATTAAGCAGGGATTTAAAAAAAGAAAAAATATGTACCATTGAAGTAAAAACATGACCAATATGTACTATGCCAAACGGTACTAAAAAAATCCTTCGCTTTGGCGCTTGATGTAACAACGTAACATCTTACAAGCATAAAAACATTTTCGTCAACTGACAACTGTGGTACAACACATACTGATATAGATAATCTCTTCAAAGTGCAAAATCACAAACATACACAATGCTGACAATAAAATCGGATCAACAACAGAGTGTCCAATTGGTTTTCCTTTGAGCAGTTGCATCTGTAACCATCCTAGTAGAGTTTTTTCTTTCCAGTTGATTTCAACATATGCTGACCAAACTGCAAAAAAATGAACAAGCGTTGTTGAATAAAACAAAGAATCAGCATTTAAGTATAATCCAGAGAAAAAGTGTCATGTGATTGTACCAATGGAGCTGTCTCGACACACGACTTGTTTTCGAGAGTTGGTAGGTTAAAAGTGCTGTCACACTCAATGTCGTTACGGTAGCGGTGAGCGAATTTGCGTTTTAGTGCCTCTGCAATCATCGCCGCTGCATCTGTTGGTTCAGCGGGCTTTGGTTTAGTGTCACCATCTTCAGACCGACTGGGAACAAAAGTTAAAAAATTAAACGTTAATAGTGCTAATAAATAGCGCCAATCTATTACATTCAGTTCAACTTCTCACCTCTTAACAGAGCGTAGCTTCACTTTACCAATATCTTTCAGCACGTCCAACATATTTGGAAGTTCTGGCTGTTTGGGATCAGGGTCCAATATTGTGTTTAGTCCTGCCTTCTTCCCACGGCGCTCTCTGATGAGGTCAATGGCAGAATACCTTCTCTGGATTCCGGGGGCAGGGCATGGAGGTGGCGGTGGAGGAGGTGGAGGTGGGATAGGACCCATGGGTGGCATCAGGGGTACAGGAGGACCACCTGGAGCTGGAGCTTAAATGTAATACATAAATAAAGAGTTGTAGAAGTAAAACTAGTGATTAACTTACGCAGAAGCTCAGCTTACCTGCAGATAAAGCGCTTTGCTCCTGTGCTTGAACTATCTGTGCAATTTGCTGTCTGAGTTTGGCCAGCTCAGACTCAAGAGCGCTGATCTTCTGAATGGCTTCATTGTTGATGACCGTCTGGCTCTGCGGCGCTGGCTCGGCCTGATGCAGGCTGGGTAATGAGCACCGACGTCTCAGGGGCCTGCATCGCTGGGTGCGAAGAAACAACCCAGGATTTGCCTCGATCCTGTTGGACATGTAAATGAGAATGACAGTTGTATTCAATATTAACAAATCACATTAGAATTCTCTCAATAAAGAAAAAATAACAAGACTGAAAGAATCATGCTGTAGAAAAGACATTATGTGTACACAAGATTAGAAACAATTTCAGTTTTTAATTCTTATGTATTTGTTTTCTTACCCATTTCCATCAGCAGCATCACTTTCCTCTCTGTCGATCCATCCGACGTCAGCAAACGTGGCCACGTGCCCATTAAGTCCGTTTGAGTTATTCAGGAAACCCGCTCCAGCCGCAAATGGATGAAGCTAAAGATTTCAGACGGTTAATAATTGCGACACCTGCCCACACACACACAACAGCAAAGCAATCCTTGAAGGTTTTCACAGCCACAACAAGATAATCACAACCAGGTAAGTATAGCCTTAAATTAAACTTCTACACAAGCAATACAACATCACACCATCAAGAACAACAACGATATCAAACTTTTTTTAGTGTCAAGCATCTTAAAGACGTGCTTTAAGCATTTCAAAGTCTCGGCCAAGAATGAACCAGAGAACTGACCTAAAGAAGATATACTGCATTCCTTTTACAGAGGACAGCTGGAGCAGAGAAATGAAACACAGAGAGAGGGATAAAAGTGTCAAGGTGGGTTTGATGTCACTGTACTGTAATGTTAGAGTAAAGGAAAAGACTAAATGGATTGTTAGTGGAAACATGTTTTCTCTTAAGACAGTGTTTATATTTTGTAAACAGACATACAAGAGGAACAAGAAATACATTCATATGGGTGTACTGAAAGATAGAAATAAAAAGCAGGTAAATCACTTAAATACATACAGTGAAGTTTATGTAGAACACTACACTTGTACATAAGGTGGCTGTATATGATGCAAACAACTACAAATCATCATATGCAGATGGGCAATTCCAACGGCATGGGTGTATTATATAAAACACTCTTAGAATATAATTGTGACCATTAAACTTAACCATCTTTTAAATATTATTTAAAACTCTTGTTGATACTGTTTAAACTTCAGAAAAATTTCAGTCTGTTTATAAGCTTTCCATTTTAATGGTACACAACATACTTCTTAAGATTTGTGTAAAATATTTTTAATTTTTTAATAAAATGTACAAACCAGAATCAATAATATACAACAAGTGACCAAGGCATAGCTCTTTATACGACATCAAATAATGACTTTATTTTAATATTCATGTGTCCATTTATGAGCAAAATGTAGCATTAAGGATGGAACAATCCTGAAAATGGCCCTAACCTTAAAATGAAAAATAATGCACTTAAAATGAAAAATAATGCACTAAAAATAACAAATAATGCACTAAAAATAATAAATAATGCACTTAAAATAAAAATAATGCACTAAAAATAATAAATAATGCACCATATAACTTTGAGAGACCACACATGGGTATTTGAACTCCCAAATGTTTACATATGTGCTATATCCCAAGAACCTTTGGTAAAAACTTTGTTCATGACACGGTTGACATTTTCTTGAAACTGCCCAGATGTTTACTAATCCGATCGTACCTGAAAGTGAACACGAGGACATGGTGCCAGAGGAAGGGTGGTGGCGATCCGTCTTACAATACTCCTGGATGACCCATAAGACTTTGAGGATCCAATAGCCTAAAGAGACATAAAATGACTCATACTTGTGAATCCCAGTGTTCTTACTTTAGACAGCTCATGTAAAACACATTGACATGATTTGTCCTTACCAGGTCCATTTCAATGTGTCTAGGATCTCTATTCATAGTGTCTCATCATTGGCACTGGATCATCTTGACATCAAGGCCCTGTGAGTTAGAAACAACATTTGTCACGTGTGTGTGTGTGTGTGTGTCTGTATGTCTGTGTGTGTGTGTGTGTGTGTGTGTGTGTGTGTGTGTGTGTGTGTGTGTGTGCGTGCGTGCGTGCGTGCGTGCGTGCGTGCGTGTGTCTGTGTGTCTGTCTGTGTGTGTGCGTGCGTGCCTCTGTGTGTGTGTCTGTGTGTGTCTGTGCGTGTGTGTGTGCGTGCGTCTGTGTGTGTGTGCGTGCGTGTGTCTGTCTGTCTGTCTGTGTGTTCGTGCGTGTGTGTTTGTGTCTCTGTGTGTATGTGTGTGTGTGTGTGTGTGTGTGTGTGTGTGTGTGTGTGTGTGTGTGTGTGTGTGTGTGTGTGTGTGTGTGTGTGTGTGTGTGTGTGTGTGTGTGTGTGTGTGCGTGTGTTTGTGTGCGTGTGTTTGTGCGTGTGTGTGTGTGTGTGTGTCAGCTCCTCCTCTTAAGGATCATGGAAACATAAACACTCAGTTCTTGAACAACAGTCATGGTTGCCATGCTGATCACCTTGACACTTAGCAGAATTCAATGTTTTTCTTGTAAAAGCACATAAACATTGTTGACATTAAAGGATTTTAGTTCAAACTAACTTACCAAACTTACAGGAATATCACGTTGTGTTGATCCTATGTGGAATAAAAGACAAATGTTAATGTATGTACATTTCTCTTATGTCCTTCCGGAAAGGAAACACAAGTTACTTACCGTGTTTGGTTAAAATGTAACTTTGTAACGTGTTGTGTTACATTGATGCCAGTGAGTGACCTGTGTTTCCACACCGAGCAGCTGTGGCGGAAGTGTGGCAGAGATTTGTGGCATTGGCCAATAGGCTTTGAGTGCACAATTATAAAAGGCGGGGCTTAGAAGGTCAACCGTGGGTTCAGACGTGTGGATTGGCAGTTCAACTAGCCAATCATAGATCAGCATCTCAGTGCGCATGTACTTTGAATGCATTTTCTCAAGATTTAAAGTGACGATTCAAACTTTATTTCTCTAGTCTGTTCAATAAACTTCAAACTTTATTTTTCTAGTCCGTTCAATAAACTAAACTTTATTTTTCTAGTCTGTTCAATAAACTTTAAACTTTATTTTTCTAGTCTGTTCAATAAACTTTAATCTTTATTTTCCTACTCTGTTCAATTAACTTTAAACTTTATTTTCCTACTCTGTTCAATTAACTTTAAACTTTATTTTTCTAATCTATTCAATAAACTTTAAACTTCATTTTTCTAGTCTGTTCAATAAACTTTAAACTTTATTTTTCTAGTCTGTTCAATTAACTTTAAACTTTATTTTTCTAGTCCGTTCAATAAACTAAACTTTATTTTTCTAGTCTGTTCAATAAACTTTAAACTTTATTTTTCTAGTCTGTTCAATAAACTTTAATCTTTATTTTCCTACTCTGTTCAATTAACTTTAAACTTTATTTTCCTACTCTGTTCAATTAACTTTAAACTTTATTTTTCTAATCTATTCAATAAACTTTAAACTTCATTTTTCTAGTCTGTTCAATAAACTTTAAACTTTATTTTTCTAGTCTGTTCAATAAACTTTAAACTTTATTTTTCTAGTCTGTTCAATTAACTTTAAACTTTATTTTTCTAGTCTGTTCAATAAACTTTAAACTTTATTTTTCTAGTCTGTTCAATTAACTTTAAACTTTATTTTTCTAGTCCGTTCAATAAACTAAACTTTATTTTTCTAGTCTGTTCAATTAACTTTAAACTTTATTTTTCTAGTCTGTTCAATAAACTTTAAACTTTATTTTTCTAGTCTGTTCAATAAACTTTAATCTTTATTTTCCTACTCTGTTCAATTAACTTTAAACTTTATTTTTCTAATCTATTCAATAAACTTTAAACTTCATTTTTCTAGTCTGTTCAATAAACTTTAAACTTTATTTTTCTAGTCTGTTCAATAAACTTTAAACTTTATTTTTCTAGTCTGTTCAATAAACTTTAAACTTTATTTTTCTAGTCTGTTCAATAAACTTTAAACTTTATTTTTCTAGTCTGTTCAATAAACTTTAAACTTTATTTTTCTAGTCTGTTCAATAAACTTACTAAGGTTAGGGGAGGGAAGAGTAATCAAAATCTGTACTTAATTAATAGTACTTGTCTAAAAAGTTACTCAAGTAAGAATAAAAGTAACAATCTTAATAGTTACTCGAGTAAGAGTAAAAGTAACAATCTTAATAGTTACTCAAGTAAGAGTAAAAGTAACAATCTCAATAGTTACTCAAGTAAGAGTAAAAGTAACAATCTTAATAGTTACTCAAGTAAGAGTAAAAGTAACAATCTCAATAGTTACTCAAGTAAGAGTAAAAGTAACAATCTTAATAGTTACTCAAGTAAGAGTAAAAGTAACAATCTTAATAGTTACTCAAGTAAGAGTAAAAGTAACAATCTCAATAGTTACTCAAGTAAGAGTAAAAGTAACAATCTTAATATTTACTCGAGTAAGAGTAAAAGTAACAATCTTAATAGTTACTCAAGTAAGAGTAAAAGTAACAATCTCAATAGTTACTCAAGTAAGAGTTACAGTAACAATCTTAATAGTTACTCAAGTAAGAGTAAATGTAACAATCTTAATATTTACTCGAGTAAGAGTAAAAGTAACAATCTTAATATTTACTCAAGTAAGAGTAAAAGTAACAATCTCAATAGTTACTCAAGTAAGAGTTACAGTAACAATCTTAATAGTTACTCAAGTAAGACTAAAAGTAACAATCTTAATATTTACTCGAGTAAGAGTAAAAGTAACAATCCTAATATTTACTTGAGTAAGAGTTAAAGTAACAATCTTAATAGTTACTCAAGTAAGAGTAAAAGTGACAATCTCAATAGTTACCCGAGTAAGAATAAAAGTAACAATCTTAATAGGTACTCGAGTAAGAGTAAAAGTAACAATCCTAATATTTACTCGAGTAAGAGTTACAGTAACAATCTTAATAGTTACTCAAGTAAGAGTAAAAGGGACAATCTCAATAGTTACTCGAGTAAGAGTAAAAGTAACAATCTCAATAGTTACCCGAGTAAGAGTAAAAGTGACAATCTCAATAGTTACCCGAGTAAGAGTAAAAGTAACAATCTCAATAGTTACTCAAATAAGAATAAAAGTAACAATCTTAATAGGTACTCGAGTAAGAGTAAAAGTAACAATCCTAATATTAACTTGAGTAAGAGTTAAAGTAACAATCTTAATAGTTACTCAAGTAAGAGTAAAAGCAACAATGTCAATAGTTACTC
>CM065676.1:10683047-10703047 GCA_033220385.1 Triplophysa yarkandensis | reverse complement strand
AAATCTATTGATGCTGTAAAAGTGTTGAGATTATTTCTGATCTCAGAATCTAATGATAAAAAATCTTTTAATTTGATTTGCATTTAAAGTTTGCATAGGGAATTTTTTGTGAAATAATGGCCCTTTACTGCATTTGTTTTTGTTTTACATTTTTATTTTAAATCAATTTTCTTTTGACATTTTTTATTGTTATTTTATATATATATATATATATATATATATATATAATTACTGGTTTACTTGTTGTATGTTCAAGTGTTATATGATTGTTTTGTAGTTTATTCTGTTTTGTATGTTCTCGACAGCAATAAATGAATAAATAAAAATAAAAGTGTTGTGACTATTTTATATTATAGTAATTTTACTTCTTATTGTTATATGTCCCAGTTAATCTATGCATGTTACATTTCTCTAAATATATTCACAGATGAATAAACACATTGCAGTAAAATGCAACAATAAATGATGTGTTTGGGATAAACAATAGTGCCATTATTTTACTGAATAAAAAGCACATCTGAGAAAATGCAGAACAACAGCTGTGTTACAAATAAAAATAAATTAAAAAAAGTATTACATTTGTTTTTATTTTATTATTATTTAACATTATTTTTAAATTGTTTCTATGTAAAAATTGGTGTCACTATACAAAACAAGACACAGATAATGTTGAAAATAAACAGTTAAAGGTTATTGATGGATCACTGCATACTAATAAATAATATTTCAGGGGAAACTGGGAATTAATTCTGTATCCAATTCATTTTGTGTCAAATCATACACAATTGTCAATTAAATACCTATTTAAAATAACATTGTTTATATATTTAAAATAAAAATGTAAAACTGATATACATTTATTTTTGCACCAATGTCTGGCTAATGTAATCAGAATGTACGCATCTGTCTGCATTACGACAAAATACCGCGGGAGTGTTGCGCAGTCTGTGCTCAGTTATGAATCTCGCGTTATTGTGATGTCATACACTGACCATTCTGCGCAGCATGACTTAAAGTCAAACCAGACTGCATCACTGACTGCGCATCTTCCCAAAGGATAAACAGGAGCGACACACAACACCACTGAAAATTGGGAAAACGTCCAGCACAAGACATGTAAGCTCTGAAAATTTGCTTGTCCTTATCTGCAAGCATGCATAGTTTCATTTTATGACGTTTTATCTGTATTTGCACCACATTACTGGTTGCATTGATATATTATTATTATTATTATTATTATTATTATTATTATCCAGCTGCATGCCAAGTGTCCTGTAAATCTAGAATGGGATCAACATATCCGCCTTATAGCTGGATGTGAATAAGATATGACGTCATTCAAGGTCACGTGACATTTCCACTGGAGATGAGACATGGCCAATATTTTATATTGTCATATTTTTTTTACCTGTGAATCTTAAAATAAATATATAAATAAATAAAAATATGAATTTAATCAAATAATATATCAAAAAATTATTAATGTCACATTTTGTTCCATTGCATTACATTTTCCATCTTCTACATAAGCACACATCGATCTGCATCTTCATCTGCAAGGCGTCTGGAAGATGTTTGATCATCAGTGATTCATGTCTGGACGTCTGCTGTCAGATGTCATAGAAGAATGGAAGATGAATGGATGTATGACAGCTCTTGCAGATGCTTTAACGCGGCAGATGTTATCCAGATCTTCACATCTTTAGTAGACATCTTAAAGGCATACAAGTGCTATCTGGGATTCTTATGATTCCACATCTTGTGCACCTGGCAGGACTGCTTTGTGTTAATCCCACATAATGCACAACACTGCACACCTGTTTACATACTTTTGTTATTCTTAATCCTGTAAAATGTGCAAGCTTTTTGAACCTCCATTACTGAATGCTGTCATTTTTAAGGCTGTTTTGTCCAAACGTAAGCCAAAGCCTGGTATGTGTTGCTGGTCTCCATTAAGGCCTACCTTGGTACAGGATAAGCACGTGTGACAAGTCCTCTCCATGCTTGTCTCTATTGACTTGTGGAAGTATTCACTCAACAGTCCATATAGATTTTTTTGTCCTGAGCTCCGCTGTCAAAGTCTATTCAAACATAAGAAAACTGAGCTTTAGTTTACAGTGTCTTATTCAAGAATATGGTTTGTGTATCATAAATGAGATATATACACACACATTGACTGTCTGTGGACATGAAGCTGTTTTTCACACATGTGAAATAAATTGAGATCTTATCAGCGCACTTTTTAAAGTGTTTTTGGAGATGGGTGCTGAAGTCTACAATGCATGCAAAAACACAATCCTGATGCTTATGGGTGCTTAACCACACACCAGTACCGCACAACAGCTGGTGCCAAAATAAAAATGTAGACTAAAATTAACTTTTCACCCGGCCAAGAAACGATTAAAAACTGTTGAATATGGGTTATTAAATATATTCATGTTAACATTAGTCAGGGATGGTTATTATTCAATAAATATTCTATATGAAATATTCTATATATTTTGACAACAGCATTTTAAAAAATAGTTTAATCCTCTCATCATTTACTCACCCTCTTGTCATTTCAAACCTGCATGACTTTCTGAAAAATGTACAGCACTCATTCACTTCTACTTGGGTTTCTTAATTATGACCAAAATTACAACCACGATAACATTGAATGATGTTGGAATAACATTATTTAACATGATTACACAAAGATTGTATTATAGATAGTTGGTAGAATAGTTAAAATAAAAATATTTCCAACATAATATTTAACAAATTATTGTTAAACAATTTAATGAATTAAGATATGAACATATACACTATATTGGCAAATGAATTCTCTCACCCGCATTGACTCCCATATGAACTTAAGTGACATCCTATTCCGAATCCAAATGTTCAATATGATGTTAGTCCACCTTTTATAACAGCTTCAACTCTTTTAGGAAGGCTGTCCACAAGGTTTAGGAGTGTGTTTATGGGAATATTTCACCATTCTTTAAGAAGAACATTTGTGAGGTCACACACTGATGTTGGATGAGAAGGTCTGACTCTCAGTCTCCGCTCTATTTCATCCCAAAGGTGTTTGAGGTCAGGACTATGTGTCCAGTTCATCCACACCAGATTCTGTCATCATGTCTTTATGGACCTCGCTTTGTGCACTGATATCATGTTAGAAGAGCAAGGGTCAGATCCAAACTGTTCCCACAAAGTTAGGAGCACGGAATTGTCCAAAATGTCTTGGTATGCTGAAGCACTCAGAGTGTGAGGGATTGAAACACCTGATTTTAATCATTTGGATGGGGTAGCGAATGCTTTTGGCAATAAATGGCATATATATACATATATAAATTAATAAGAAATTGAAAACTTGATGTGGCTAAATTATTGTTTTAACCAATTATTTTGTTTAGCCAAAATTCAATTGAAAATTTATTACAGATAATTGCAATTAAAAGAGTTACCAACTTTCTTCAAAATATCTTCCTTTGCAATCTGTCAAAAACAAAGATGAAACAAGGAAAATACAGTAAACGATGACACAATTTCAGATTTGGATTAACTAAATAAACCCAAATCTGTCTTTCACAGGCACTGCTATGTTGAAACGCGTGAGAGATGACTGATGTCAGGTCGACATATGAAGACTTCATCGCCTCTGGAGGGGCCGGCAGAAGGAATGCTGTACACAACATACTGGGAACCTCTGCAGGGCTGGATCCAAGCGGACTCTCCCAAACTCTGTCTGACCTCAATATCAGCAAAGCAGGCGAGTAAAGTTTACGAACCGCCTGTATGTAATACAATCCCTTAAAGATATCTCTTGTATTCTGAAAATGATTGAACATGAATTGTCATTCGAAACACTGCAGAAAAATAATCTGACAGTGAGTAGCAGGCCTCCCATGAATAATGTATCAGACAGCTCTGCTTTGGGCAAAGCAAGGAATTTAAGGGTTTGTTAGTGACCTCGCGCACCAGCTTTTGGCTCAAGACGGAAATGGTTGTCGTTTATCAAGTGAAGGTCTGTTAGCTGAGAGCATCCCTGTGATAAAGTGGACCAGAGCAGAGGCTACCGAGCACCACGCTGTGCCGTAGGGCGCTTCTCGACAACAGCTCCTCAGTTTTCATCAAAGCCACTGGTTTGTTCTTCCACTTACAAATTTTCCCTTTGTTCCCACCACAGACGAAAGCAATGATGAAGAGAAAGGCCAGAACTCGGCAGAACCCGAATGGAAGCAGGAAGAAGGTGGCATTTAACAGACTTAGATGACCGAATGAGAGTGTAACCCAGTGGCTGAACTACGAATGGTCCACAAAGGCCATAATGCTGGCATCCTTCAGGGTACAGAGGACACTTGGTTTGGGAGAGAAGTGCAATGGAAGCCTTCTCACAGGTGGAGTCGAAATGATGGCGCCATCATTTAAATCCTGTAGCTCACCGCCTCTTAGAAATTCACTCTTTTTGAGCGACTTGTGGGCGGGAGGAATTGTGTTTAGAAGACGTTCTTCTTTTATGCTTACAACGGGCAACGGGGAGATCACACAAATATTTTCTGTTGAATTTTGGATTAACAGATGAACCGCCGTAAAACAAAGCAGACAATAAACAGGTTTTACAGGTGTAGTGTTGTATATGTATTGTTTCCGTCTTTTATTAGTTATTTGATAATTTTGGTTATATATGACACATTGATATTCACAACTAAGTAATGCACTGATGACATTCAATACATTGATGTCAAAATCACTAAATGGAATGGAACGTCACTGCTCGTGATGTAATATTTGTGTGTTCACATCTCCCAAAGAACGTAACGTACGGTGTGTGGTGATGTTTTATGAAAAAACATGTTTATGTGCAATGAAATAATGTGCATATTTTGTCTTCCTCGAGATCTTTGTCTCCTCTTTGAACTCAAATTATAATTAAATGTGTTTTTTTATTTGAAACAGTGGTTATTTTAAGGAAAACAACATTGTGATTACACAGATGTTGTAGCTATGCCATGACACTAATATTCCACATGGTGGCGCTGTTTATTCACATTTTGATTTTAGTTCACAAAAGAAAGCTCCATGTAAAGATGAATTTAAGCAAACACAAATCCTCCATTTTGGATAACATTATTATATTCTTTCCTATTCACGTCCGTTATATTGAATTATTTAGATGGTGCTGCATAATATTTACATTGTGCTTTTTGTTTCTGTCTCGTTGTTCACGCCTTGAATACATTATAACGTCATTTCTATTCATTATATGTCTGTGTAATGAAAATCTATTTATTTATGCAATCTATATATTTATAACGTAAAGGGAATGAATTTGCAAGTGGAGAAAATGCTTCGGAAAAGCCACATATCTTTCCCTTGAATGTGATTTGCCATTTAATTTCTTTGTATTTTAAGATTCAAACCCGGGACCGCTGACCTTTTCTTTCTTTTAAGTGACAGATCTGCACATTAATCATTAATCAGCTTGAACCACACCAGAGTTCACAGCTCCAAGCCAATTTTCACAACCAATGAACACATGTGGTTTTTCTAAGAGATCAGTTATGTAATTCTGACCCTTGTGCATGGGCCATAAAGACATCAGATGGTTTAACCACAGTCTTCTGACTTTGATCACACACTCTTGCTGTAATCCCAACCCTGTCCGCTGTTTCTGCCCGCTCAATCAAACTCCACAGAGTTGGCACCGGCTGCCCTCACGGAACAGCAGTGGCACGGATCGAGATGACATATTGTGGGCCTGCATGAATTATGCTTTCAGATAATAATTGAAGAAAATGTTTGTGTCTGAATCACACATGCACAAGAGTCTACAACGATTGATATAGAGAAAAAATACATAACAGGGCAGTCTGGTCGCTATGTTGTTTTTATTTTACTTTTTTTTTGGAGGATCATCTTATTCTTTAAAGTAATCTTTCATTTTTGTCAAAGAAAGACATTTTTCTGTCTTTATATAACTTGAATGTAACGCTGTGTTTTACACCAGCTAATCTACAGAGTTCAATGAGTTCATGTGATTGGTTATTAGGTTTATGACATCGCTAACCTGGAAGTTTCAATCTGCATTTTTAAATATACAGCAATGGTTTAATAGTAAACATTTAAACATAGAGATCAATATTGAATATCCAGTATGGCTAGAATGGGTACCCTATAGGGTAAAATGAGTTCATGTGATTGGTTCATTATATTTATGACATCACTAGCCCTGGGAAGGTTTCTCTACTTTTTTGATTTTCCAAGTATTATAGAATTCTTAAAAACAGTTCAAAATACAGTGCAAATAAATTTCCACCATGACTGAATTTGGAGAAGGGGATCATGATAAAAATAAGAAATGATCTAGTTATATAAATCAGTAACCCCCTCCTAACAAATAACAATTGCAACCTTGGAAAGTTTTAATTTGCGTATTTTAATATACAGCAATTGTTAAAAATGTATACATTTAGATATAGATTCACCATTCTTGCATATCTACAATATGGCTGGAACGGCCAATCCACAGGGTTAAATGAGCGAATGTGATTGGTAACAGTTTATGACATCATACTTAAAACTGGGTTTTATAAACATTTTTTTAATTCATGGCTCAAAATGATACATTTAAATTTAAAACGCATTATAAACGCCAAATAGGCATAAAAACAACACTCAAGGTATCTTTAAATAATCAGCGTTACAAATAAAGTGAAACAATAAACAATTTATTTTATATCTTTAAAAATGTTATACACTACTGTACAGGATTTGTCTCTTTTAATTTTACTTTTTACGCATTTGGCAGATGCTTTTATCCAAAGCACGTTCTATATCTGGGATCGAACCAATGCATTTGCCGTTGTTGGCAACATGTTCTAACCACTGAGCTATATTTTTTTAATCCCATCTATTTTTTTCTCAACTTTTCTCATGCTTTATCTTAGGTTCCTGGTGTGGGTGCAGACTTTTGTTAATCATCACATTCCTGGTGTTAGAAAATGTGAAAGAAACGTAAAGTTGAACACGGACGGAGGCCTTAAATTGCACTGAAATCCATGCATAGGGAACGCTATTATTCAGAGGGAAGGTGAGTGTACGTGTGGGCAGGGATGAATGGCTCAAGGGAGGAAAATTGAATCTGTGGTCTGGGAGTTCTGCTGCCTGTGACAGTGATGGATTCTGTCGTGATGAGAGAGTGTCATACCATCATTTCTAATCTCTCACACTTTCTCTCTGCCACACAAGCACATGAAACACACTGTTACTTAACTTAATGTGCACTGCATCTCCACTCATTTGCAACCTTAATGGTCTTAAAACCTCAACAGGAAGTGTATCCCGGCCGCCTTTTAATTGATTTCCTGCAAAACTTTGAAAATGAGATGATTTGGAAATCAGTTGAACTCGGGCCCACTTGATCGTGCGTCGCCACCCACGGCGTGTCACTCACACAGGAAGTTATATTGGCTGTCCTGTCGCTGCTTGTTAACAGCTGGTTCACTAATGATCCACCGCCTGTCGGCTGGCGATGCCCTCATCAGTCCTGTCGGGCCGTCTCAGCACACCGCCTGCGGGGAAAAGACCCTCGGCAGTGAGCTGCAGGTTTCACGTCATGATCTAGCAGATCAAGGGTGATTGTAATTAGACAGTGACATTGGATGGCAGTGGGATGCTTGTAATGAAGGCCACAGCGTGGTCTTATGTACAGATGGAGTTGAGGTATCATGCATTTATGTTTTATAAGGATTACCGGCAAAGGTCACACAGGAGTCTTGCTGATGCTCAACGGCCATGTGGAGCACAGGGTGGAAAACAAAGGGAAGTGTAGACAGGGTGGAAAGAAAAACTCAGGTGGAGACGGCAAGCTTGACTTTAGCACCTGACAGGCAGGAGCTCGTGTGTAGCACTGACACGATGTACAATGTAAGAGTTTGCAAAGATTGACTTCTCCTGTATAGGATTTTGTTGTTTAGTAACACCCATGTGGATGTATACATATTATAGATATTCATTGATGTAGTAACACCATGATGCTTCAGGGAGTCATTTTACAAAAACAGTGCTCATTCAATTTGTCAGAGTTTTTAGTGAAAGATTTCAATATGTTTTACCCACCGACATAACTGTTACATGTGTATGTATTATGATATAAGCACAATTAATAGTTGATCAGTCAAATGTTGCAATCGACCCCATAACAGTCCACAGACACAATATGATAAAAATATATTCTGTAACACAATTTGACACTTGCAATGAATATATAAAACTTTGCATAAACAGTACAGACAGTATAGGAAAAAAATTAAAAATACTTTATATGTTAGAAAATTCTGGCATTTATGGCTAAGTTGTGACGAAGCATTTAGGAGCTTTACCAAAACATCAAAAATAACAAAAAATGGAAGTACGGTAACCCAAAAAGTGTAATAACAAATATTAGTCAATGTATATTCCGGTATACTATCTAACCCAAAGTGACCATTTACGCATGTATGGAAATTCTGTCATCAGTTATTCAAGCACAACATTTGCGACTGTTTCTTATGTTTGACACAAGAGAAGATATTTTGAGAAATGTCAGACATCGTGACTATACAATGGAAGTCAATAGGGATCAGTATCCTTCATTCCTCCAGATATCTTTTTTGTCTATTCTGCAGAAAAAGGAATCTAGAAGGACATAAGGTTGAGCAAATGATACAAAAATAACCCAGTTTTAAATAAAGTATCATAGGGGTTACCCTATGCTGGTCCATATCAACTGCTTTTGCTTTCCTACAAGTCCAGCTCATTTTTAAAATGTTTACATTGTTGTTTAGAAATAAATTGCACTTTCAATTCGTATTTGTAAAAAATGCATTAATAAAAGATTTAGATCACACCTTTAAATCAGTGGAGCAATTGACGAACAATATAACATTACTCATCCTGATTTTCTACAAACAAACAAATAGACAAAAAAGCATCACAAAGAGCATCACATGAATGTGTGTCAACTGGCTGTGATGTATGATTGAAAACAATGACCATGCTGTGCACTCACACAAATACATAGTTTAAGCCTTCCACCTCGCAGATTACAGTATTATTTCCTGGCAGATTGCAAAATGATTCATATTTATTACTGCTTAATATAACAATCTTTCTTATTTATCTGTCAGCCGGAGCCAAAATACATTAATCAAATATATAGGGATGCAGACTATAACAATAAGTAATTACCGCTGTGTCTGGGCCCTCTCCCAATAAACACAATTACAGTGACGCATATTGCTCATATTGGGTCAGATTTTACAGGGTGCAACACTTTTATGATGCGTTCTCCAGTGACCGATGACTTGGCTGCTCCCTGCTTTCCTTACAGAATCTGGTGTTGAAATGTTGGGCAGATGAGCGGATCATGAAGGTTTCAGAATTTTGAATGCGCGATTGTAATGCAATTTAATTGTGATTTTACATTTTACAAACTGTAAGTAGGCTAAACAAACCAAGACTGGACCAAGAAGAACCTGAACTGATCTACCATATTTTTGACTTTCTCTTTCTTTATGTCTTGTTTATTCACCCGGCGCTATTTAATTTCTACATTTTGCCTTAGAGAAAGTCTTAATGGCCTCATATGTGCAAACTCTCTATTAATTGTTGCCAATAACAGCTAATAAACAGAGACTTCTTGGACAGCATGCCCTCTTTTGAAACATACGAATAAACAGAATTATATCAGGTGTCCTCTTGTGGAACTCCAAAGAATGCGTTCCCGCGTTGAATTATGAGCAACTCCATGGTGTAATATGAGGCAGCTGGTGACTTATGAAACAGATATATTGCTGTAGCTCCAGATTTCGCTTTCAGTAGACTGAAGGGCATTTCATGCTATTAACCTCCGGTCCGGGAGAAAATTCAGCTGCGCGCGTGATTGAAATGCTTCTCATGGCGAGGGCCTTGTAGCGAGGTCTCTGATTGTTTGCCTTGTTCATTTCTGTAATTCTCTTCATCATGGCTCTCTCTGAGAATCTATTAAAAGCACATGGCTATACTTTTAAAGGTTAAGCTCCGCTTTTCAGCCTCGCCAATCAAGCAAGATGAGTTTTAGATGAAAAACAGCCATTATTCGGAGGTTAGTGCCTTCTCGGGCTAGTTGCTCTCTCTAGAATTCGAGGTGTTGTGGGCTTTCTCGGAAAGGCTTTGGTCGCCGAGGACTGCAATATTAAAGGTTGGACGATTTTCACTTGGACACTTTATGAACTCAGTGTAAACAGATTAGTGTTAAACACTTAAAGTGGGTCGCTTTATAAGTGAGACATGTCCTTGGTGTTATACATTTCTTTGATTTAGATGTAAATGAAGAGCATGAATAAACAAGCAGTTTTATGTGAGAACAGTAGGGTGCAATGTTGCATAAGAAAACTGACCTAAATGCACATGCTGGTCATTGATCCTCATATGGAGCCTCTTGTTGACCTTTTGTTGTAAATGCAATTGTGCAACAGCTGACTTTGGGCCTTTTTTATTAAGTGTTATGGATGAGACATTTTGAGTCAAAATATTGTCAGAGATTGAAAATATTGTATATTGTTATTGTTTTTGAAATTGTCAGAGAATATATTTATTGCCAATATCATGGGTTTGTATATGAAGAAATGTGTTTAATGGAGCCATTGATGTGTCCGGACATAAGAAGCCTTTATTCAAGTTTTTTTTTAAAAGAGGGACATAGACACGTGTTAGGGAAGAAACAAAAAGATTGCACGATTTTAAGAAACAAACGTGAGGATTTTCTGTGATTGGAAAATTACAAACCATAAGGAATATTACCAATCAAATAGAAAAGGGATGTTTTTAATTGAATTTTTTTTTCAAAATCATTTTAGCGTCATTAGAACATTAATGGGGTATATTGAGCATTTTGGAATGCATTTTGAGTCAAAACTTGACATAAATTGTCAGCGAATATATTTAAGAATATTATGTGTTAATATATCAATAAGATAAATTATGCTAAACCTTTATGATTTCAGACTTAAGAAAGAAGGCTGTTCAGATGTATTCTATTTTAAAAGAATTAAAATGTACAAACTATGAGCAATAAAACCTAACAATTGTATATTTTTTACAGAAAATAAATACAATTATTTTATTTTCATTTATGAGGAAAATGGACAGTTATGAATGATATTATGTCAAAATGTCAAACTTACAATTAAAATAGTTTTTTCTTAATTTTTTTTATTATACTAAAAGCATAGATATCAACATTTGGTTGTTCAAATACTATTTTGAAGTATTTGTATTATTTTTTCTTAGTGAAGTAAGGGCCATTTTCAGGATTGCCACATTCATTTTGTTACATATTCTTCATACACAGACATTAAAACATGAAAATAAATTTTTTATGTTTGTATAAAGGCCTTGTCCGTTTGTTTGGTTTTATTGATTCTGTCTTATGCATTTTATCTCCCTAAAACAATCTCTTTTTTTCATGTTCATAATGCATGCATATTTTCTCTTTTAATAGAAAACTTTGAACATATTCAGAGTGTTTATCTCACATCCGTACCGCAAGTGCCACATTCATATTGGTGGAATTGCTCATTTAATACCAATATCATGTGTTTATATATGATGTGTCCAGACATCAGAAACAAGTCTATACACATGTTTTCTATTTTAAAAGAAGAAAATATACATATGTTACAGATGGGACATATAGTAGGATGGATATGTTACTTTACACATGGATGCCCATAGTTAAGAAACATTTCAAACATGGTTTAACTTAATTCACCTTTACATTTTCCATCCTTCATTCCTAATCTCTGGTCTCTGGTCTCTGGTCTCTGGTCTCTGGTCTCTCTCTCTCTCTCTCTCTCTCTCTCTCTCTCTCTCTCTTTCTGGTCTCTCTCTGCTCTCTCTCTGGTCTCTCTGGTCTCTCTCTGGTCTCTCTGGTCTCTCTGGTCTCTCTGGTCTCTCTGGTTTCTCTCTCTCTCTCTCTCTCTCTCTCTCTCTCTCTCTCTCTCTCTCTCTCTCTCTCTCTCTCTCTCTCTCTCTCTCTCTCTTTTCCTCCCCTTTCCCCCGCCCACCCTTCTCTGGTTTGCTCTTTCACTCTTATGGCATATTTGGAAGGCTTGTGGCTATTGTGACTGCATTAAAAGTTTAATTAATGTCAGGATAAAAACGGCATGACATTCATAAACTAAACGAATGAACAGCAAAACCTGATGTGGTTTGGTTTACATGTCTTCAGGGCAAGACAAGCACATTGATAAAACATCCAGTGTCTAATTTAAACCATTAAAAGATTCATATTTTATATTTTATATCTCTCTGTTAAAACCCTGACATGACTATATTTTGGATATTTTACATTGCCAAACTGTCCAGACGAAGACTTCCAATAATACACTACGCCGGCGCTGGAAAACTATTCGTGTTTATAAGGAAAATCCATCTCTTTTCAGGAATTTGTTTTCAACCACACACATTACGATAATTGGTTGCTTTTTAAAGAGAAACTCAATCCAGCGTGTGTGTCGATAATTATACAGCGTTTGGTTTTTCGAAAAGAATGTTCTTCCCATTTTCGTCCGCCCGAGCAAACTAACCCAATGTGGACCGGGCAGCACACCCACATAAACACATAGATTCAACCACAAGCTCACACACACAGTCAGCTAAACACTGATCAATGTAACCACAGAGTCTGATTGGTTTACAGACACATGGTTAGACAACAGCCTCCACACATCTCATTGGGTCTTATTGGCCAACAGTATTTAGTTTGTTTGGACAGCTAGCAGTTCTGGGTAACCGTCGCTAATTGGATCCCATAAAGCTGTACTAGAACAAACAGCACGTGGTAACCGCGCTTTAAATCAGCCCTCGCCGCGCGCCGAAAGCAACATGAATTACATTTTAATTGCTCCCGCTAATTCCAAAAGGAACATGTTTGCCGAGATCAAAATGAGCGTAATTAAAAATGCTCGGTTTCATTTCATTTCTCAGTCTCGGGTTGTTGTACGTTCACGCTGGGCAAACAGAAATGATGAAATATTCCTCTCATTAAACCTTCCTTGTGTGTTTCTTGATGAAGTGGAAGGTAAGATTTAATTGCTTCATGACTATTATCAAATAAACCTGCTTGGAAACTTGTGGACCAATTATAGCTGTGGGTGATATTTGGTTTATGAAGACCAAACCGAAACGTACTCGACAGCAAGGTTTTTTTTAGCAAGGCATTTGTTAACGTTAGGAAATGCATTAAGTAACATAAACAGTTTAGTTTTTTTTGCATTTATTGTATATCATTAAACGTCAATACAACCAACTAATGTAAACATCTTCAACTTATTTGAAACATTTTATAAATTTTAAACATGCATTAGAGATGAGAGATTAAAACACATATACAAGTGTGGTTTATTACTTGTTCATTTTAGTTAAACATTTTGAAATGTTAATAAGTGGTAATATAACATAAATGCTAAATAATTGTGGACTAAGGTTAAAAAAGGCAGAAAAAGTATTATTCATTGTTAGTTAATCTATTAACTGTAACACATACAACATTGTAAACATAAGCTTTTGTTAAACGGATGTTGAATGTTCTTTAAGGAACCGTTCATCCGAAATGGTTTATCTATGTACCTTGAGAAGCATATTTCCCTGAAAGGGATTAGGTTCTTCTAGGACTAAGACTTAGTTAGGTAAAAAATTTAAATAGTGTCACATTTAAGCCACAAAAAACCCTCCCAAAATATTGCCCATGTGCATTTTGACTGCATTTCTGCATTTCTGCATCACTGCATTTCGTTGCCTTGTATCCTACATGTGCAGTGACAATAAAGTTGAATCTAATCTAATCTAATCTAATCTTTTGAGACAAATGAATGGCATTGATGTATTTTGTTATTGATAGGCCTAAATATCAAGGTAACACCACACAATAAGTGGCTATTTGTTAACAATGACTTAAAGAATTCACTAAAATTAACTTACAATAAATAATACTAATGCAGCATATATTAATGTTTACATTAATTTACTAAGTTAGTGTAAGTGTTTCCAGCATTTACTAATACATGTTAAAATCTAAAGTTGTCCCTGTTATTATTAGTTATTGCACCATGCAGTAACAAGTGGATTGACGTAGACTAACTTTAACAAGGATTATTATTTCTTAGAAAATGTTCATTGTGCTATAAGTAAAATAATGTTAAATCATAACACCTTACAGCGATAATAACATTTTACTCTTTGGGCTTGTATGTGAAACCATTCTATCAGTTCCAGATACTTTAAATCATTGAAATACACTTTTACAATTCATTTGGCTATTCTTTTAAATCTTTCTGAACCACATGGAGAATGCTGGGATCATTACATATAAACCTTTAGAACACTGTTCTGGGACAAATTTTGCCCAATATACCCATTGAGCTGCCTGCAAATGCTGTTAATATCCGAACCCTCTCAAACAATCATTCCAAACATTTTGAACAAACAGCCATTTACAGGACTTTACCCAGAATTCACAACTGTCTGAACATGTGCCGGCAATACAATATTTCTCATGTGTCAGGAACATGCAGGCTTTTACTTGTAACCTATACGGAGAGGGAACTCCACTCTTTACTCGGCCTTTAGTTTTTCAATGGCACGAATGCAATATGATCCCTTCGTTTTCCTCCAATTTTTAAACTTTTTAAATGCACATCTCTCATCACAGGTTGTTAATTGTTCCACATGTTTCGGCTGAGCCAGAGAAAGCCCACTGATACCTTAGCCAGCGGTCTGCACTGAGCCATGAATGTGGCTGCTGACTCAGTGGTTTTAAGAGATCGGTGTACACAGCTGGCCGTACACAGGCCGCTGGAGTTCGAACGTGATGGGAGGTCTCAGAAGGGTCAGCTGAGGAAGAGCTATTCAGAGAGTTGGGCAGAGGGTCGGACAGCAATTTTGTTACTGTCAAGTCAAACAGCTACAAATAAAATTTACTTTCAAAAAACCTGGCCCCAAATATAAAAAATTGGTCATCAATTATTCACCCTCCTGACATTTCAAATGTAATTGACTTTCTTCCTTATGCACTATAAATATTTTATGTGGCTTATTAAATATCAGAAAAATAAACTTATTAACTTTATTGTACACAATAAATCGATTTTATTAGTGGAAAATATAAAAATAATTTATTAAACATCTGACAGTTACTTTCTCTGAAAAAAGTACATATAATTTTTTTTATGTATGTAATAAAAAAGTATTTATTACTTTATTAATTTAACAAATTGCATATTTTTTGCAGATTTACTTATTTTTTTCATACATGTGCACAAAATTAAAAAGCATATTTAATTCATTTTAAAGCTTTAAAATGTATAAAATTTTTCTGTGTAAATTGTTTCATGTAAAACACAATTCAATTTTTAAGTGTGCAAAATGTAAAGAAGATATTTTGAAGAATGTTGTTACAATAACTGGCACTGGTTTTAATTTTATACAACGGAAGAGTATGGGTGCCACTGCTGTTCGATCAACTTTCTTTAAAATATCTTTGTGTTTTGCGGAAGAAAGAAACATGCATAATTTTTTAAGTGGAAAATATGAAAATAATTTATTTAAAATCCAAATATTTCGCACATTTTTTAAATAAAAAAGTATTTATTTGACATATAAAACAATATTTTTTTGTGAATTCTAATAGAAATATTTGAGCGTCTATACAACAGAACACAACTTTAAAGCAACACAAATGTAACTTTACTGCAGTTCTGCATTGAAACCATTTTTAGAGTATTAGGATTCCCATCATGCACAAGGCCTTGAAAAACACAACTGAACTAAATTCCATTTTTCAGTTTACACAGACAGACAGATAGAAAGACAGACAGGTTGAGTCTCAGAGAGACACAGCAATTAAATGAGAAGGGCTCAGCTGTGTGCCGGTTCTATACAGATGACAATAAATTGAAGATAATACACAACTGAAGTGGGTTTGACGGCTCTCGAGCAACTCACAGAGACAGTCAGGGCACACGGTCCCAAGGACCGACGTGCGTCTTCACTATTCCTGATCATCAATCCTAATGACACACATCAGCATCTGAAGCTCACGTGTGTTCAGAAGCCACATGTTCACCAGCTTCATAGTTCACTGTGACATAGATCTTTAAACACAAACTTGAGAGCTTTGATTCATTAGGATGCGAATGACGGAGAGTATGATGTCATGCATTAGAACGTAACTAGTGTTTATCAAAAAACATTACTGTGTAACATGCGCGTCTGACAACAAATTCATTGTAGTTGATTGAAAGTGTTAGCGATTGTCCTCTATTTAAAAAAAAGGGATGAAGAAAACACTAACACTAGTGACAATGACATCAAGATCAGCATTGAGTTATAATTTCAGAAGCTTAAAACTCAATGAATATGCAGTGAAGAGATCATTAGGATGCTATTCTCCAGATGAAAATAAAGCAAAACAGAAATGTGAAAAGTTCAGATTTGTGGGCTTGTATTTGACTAATTCCCTCTTGACAGGAGCTGTAGCACTTCTGCTTAGGAACTTCTGGAGAAGATTACAGTGCTTTTAATTATGGCAGCTTGTTTGCATATCTTTATAAATCATAATATATGGTAATGAGCGTTTTCTTAGCCATGCAATTCCCAGCCTGCAAATTTGCCCTAAAAATGTCTGTAAATATTAGTTTTCCTGTCAGCTCAAAGCAATTCTTTGTAAATAGAAATGCTAGCATTCATTTAAATTGCAATTAGAATAAACATAAATTACAGTTGCGTGCTTGTGTGGTTGAGATATTTTTAAAACTTTAAGCATATATGCAAATCGGTCACACTTCTTAAATTGAAAGCTAGAACTTCAAATAAATGTTATTATACAAATATAAAGAAACACAGGCATTTCTGTAGTCCAGCCGCCCAGTTTTTGTTGAATTTTATGTTTTATTGAATATGTGGTTTTGTGATCCAACCTCACAGGAAACTCACAGTATATGTATAAATTTATAATAACAATTAAAATATATTTATTTGAAAGAAAAAGAAAATTCCAATTTAAATAATTGGTTTTTATACAAATTTAAAAATAAACAATGACTATAAAAATATATTTAACGAATAAAATATGAATTTATTTGATATACAATTTTCTGATATACTTTATATTTGATGTTTGTGTTTTCAAAAGAGGAGGTCACAAACTGCAACCAACAGCCCGCCCCCCCTTCGAAACACTACGGTGGCTGACACAAGACAAAGATGTCGCCACAATTAATCGTTGATATTATTTTTATTTTACAATAATTATACAGCAATACTGGAGCTCCAACCCTAACTTAACATCCCAGGCACAAAATCTATTCATAGAAAAAGCTACAAATAAGATTCATGCAAAATTAAATGCAAAATATTTATGAATTCCTGCTTGTTGTTTGATCTTTAAAAGATCATTCCATGAAAACTACTTCATGTTTTTATTTCCCTTTGTGTGCTTGTAAGTACGTGAGTGCACTTTTTCAAACATGTCTAAATCACTATTGAATTCTTCACATGCAAAACTTTTTTATATACTATAAGGGACAGAACCACTAAGTGCACCCTTAAAAGAGCTAGCTACTTTGCTTAACATCAGCTCTTCTTCGACTACAAATGTCCATGTTCTGTTTCTCCCCCTGCTTTTAATAGAAGCAACTAATGGAAGAAAAATGCTCTCAAGCTAAATACCAAACTCTATCAGAAAACATCTTGTAGATATTGAAATCACTTCCCTTCAATGAGCGCAGCATCAGAAAACACACTCAGGCCCTCATCAATTATTTCATTTTCTAAAGGACCTAAGAACTGAGAAAGCGTCGGCCGAGGTACGATTCAAAGGAACCAGGCGAACGGCAAATGGATGCTTCTTATTATGCGTATGGAGTGCGTCAATCTCTGGAAGATGCTCTACAGGCTGAAGATGGTGGAGGAGGTATTTGAGCTCTGAGAGCAAGACAATGTGTTGACCCGTAAACAAAGCGAGCGATCATTCAAGGCCAAAAAAACAGCAGGGCCCTCGAATGGGATCGTAATGTGTATCTGACTCAACACAACAATGAGGGAGGTTTTAATTTACTCGGGTACATGAGAAGAACGGCTGCCCGAGAACATCAGAATGTGATTTTACACTCAAGTACACTCTGGACTCCTGCTTTTTACTCTATCTTTCCGTCTTCAAACTGAAGTGAGAAGGCGGACTGACCCTCTTGTTCTCTACAGCTCTGCGAGTGTTGTGATCCATCTGTTCGGCAATTGTAAGAAAAAGCACTGAAGGTTTGGCAGAAGTGGATGGGGGTGGAGAAACCGTGGAGAGGTCTGGTTAATTTTCTCTGCAATCAGTCTCCATAACATACAAATGAAACGGGACTTACATCCCTTGACATTAATAGATATTGTTGTGGATCGTGATCCAAATTTTTCTCAGATATCCTAAATTCATGAGTTTAGACAGGCCCCTATCAGATGCACCTTTGCGATAAATATCATCAATCGTGTAAAATATCAATAGGGAGCCCCTCACCTCAGTTCAACTTAAGCGGTCTTCACGCACACCTGATAGGATTGCACCCAAGGATTCATCTACACAACCAGCATGAACAGCCTCCCTGTGGAGCTCCTCTTCTTCTGCCTGACTTACAGTTTATGATGAGGAGGGTCCATGACCTCTGGTGTCACTGTTGCCAGATAAAACTATAAGCTAAACAGAGTGTGAGAAGTTTTGAGTGAATCTGAAATATAAAAGCAGTAAAATAGTCTTGAAAGTATATATTGTATACATATAGCAAATATAATGAACATTAGATTCTTTAAGCATATTTGAACCTGTTAACATGTGAATACATTTAATATTATTTCTAAGACTAAAACACAAGAAATGTACTATTTTAATGTGATTTTTTTTTTTAGACGGATGATGGCAAAGCTTTTACATGCGTCTGCGTGCCAACAACATTTAAAAAAACAAAACAGTCAATGTTACATTATTTTATATTATAATTATTATTTATGTTTATATAAAGCAAATTAAGAGAGAAATATCTTCATTGATATTATTTGAATTGTTATCATAGGTCACATTGGCATATTAATCCGTCAACTAAAATAATATCATCTGAATAAAGACTCACATTTTGTATTGACACAACAATTGCCTTAAAACACTACAATGTAAAGCCACTGTTTGTTAAAATGTTAATTTCACATATTTCTTACACATTGTACAAGTCATGCCCATTTAATAATCCTTTATGGTGAGGCCAATAAAACTCTGTCCATGCGCGCGCGCGTGCGTGCGTGTGTGTGTGTGTTTGCGTGTGTTTGCGTGAGTGTGTAGGTGTGTGTGTGTGTGTGTCAAGGCCATGCTCATTAAGAGACAGCAAGCTTGTGTTGCAAAGGCCTGGTCACAGCTTGGCCATGGCAGCGGTATCTCACAGCAGATTGTGTGTGCTAGACCACATAAAAAAATGGATCTGTTAATAAGCCAAGCACTTCATCAGCCTGCCCGAGGCTATAATGGTGTCCCACCAACACGCTGCTTTCATTTTCGCCTTTCATCAAACATGCTTTTCCTCCTTTTTCTGTCTCTGTCCCTCCTCCTACTGTTTACCATTTCAAATGAGCAACGAAATAAATCTCAGGCCTTTTGGTTTCAACAGAGACTTAAAATCCTCAAAAACGGGTTTCTGCATCAGTTGACCTACAAAAAGTATAATTATATGATTTTACCGAATACTTTATTATTGACAACCTAGTCTGTTCCATTGTTCATTAGTTGTGCACACTATAGGATCAACTTTGCTCTATATGAAAATAGGTTTTTATCCAACTCCATAAATATATGGCACAATATACTTCAATAATATAAAGGAATGTTTCCATATTCGTTTTACAATTTTAACACCTTAATTTTACTTTTAACAATATATAGACCAGTTCAAGGAATATTCTGACAT